>JAQBSW010008701.1:0-32656 GCA_029291075.1 Eudiplozoon nipponicum
GTACTTCGTTCAGTTACGTATTGCTTGTCAGTATAAACTAAGAATTGTATAATGTAGAAAAGTCAATTCTCAGTTTATACTGATAAAGTAATGTATTTATAATGTGTTTATACCAAGATGGCAACCATGATTATTGTAATTGTTATCACCGCCCGCGCAGCCAATATTCGTTTAATTATATAACGTGAATTATGTTATGTGACTTCATAATTACAATTGGATCGATGTTAGTATCTAGAACGAAAATTTGATTTAAGTAATTGTTATCAAAACTCATGCAAACAATGATATATAGTGGGTAAAGGGTTTAATACCGACTCCTACTGATGAGTCGCCAGTAAGTACGAAACGAATGTGCACGAAATTATACTTTCCATTCATGCTGCCTTTGGCTTATCCTTCTGGTCAAATTTGAACTAATTTGTTACTAGGTGCTCAAGACCTAATACACAGTAATCTAGAAGTAATTTAAATTAGTTGAACATACGAGATATACTGCAATTTTTGAGTCAAAAATCAATTGCGCTTTTGTAATGATCTAAACATGAGGTTGTATGTGCGAGATTGGACTGAAGCCATTACGAACCAATTGAAATTATTTAGCAATCTGATGAATAATACTTTTGTGGCGGACTAAACTGAAGTTGTTAAATTACGAAAGCACTTTTAAGCCCATTTCAATGAAGGCTTTTGATTTACATGGCATCTCTGTTTAAAACTATTCGGGCTTAGGTGAAAATTTAATTTATGGTCATACGCTAAGAGGGTACGTTAACAATATTACAATATGAAAACATGATAAACCGTTGTTTTTAGACACTCGCTGTGATGTGAATGGTAAGTCCGAACTTGTATATATTTGTCAGATTTTTATTACCTGGATGTACAAATGTTGAAGTCATGCATCATGTTATACTTGCTTATTCGCCCATTTATTTATATTGGCAACTTTTCCGTACATGTATGTTGCAAATTATGTTATTTAAATTAATAGGCATTGCTCTATAAGTTGATTTCAGTGCCAAACGGAATAAATTTTTAATTAAATTTGTTCAAAAACTGTTTGGAACTCATTCATAACTATATATAAACTACGGAATGATTCGACTGATAAAATCATAATACATGCATATATATATATATATATATATATATATATATATATATATATATATATATATATATATTCCAACACTTTTATACCTGAATAGTCCCGCCAGAATGTTGAAATGTTTCCAAATCTCGAATAGCTTGATTCGGACGAGAAAAGCATTGTGATATTTGTTGATGACTGTTTGACGAGGAAATGCCTGATGGTAGAGACTGATTAGATAGTCCGGCACACGAAAACGCCCCAATGGGGTATAACGTACCACCAGCTCCACAGCTCAATTGATATGAGTTTGATGAGAGTGAATTCGAGGCTGAATTTGGCATTGCAGCAGAGCAAGTTGAAATAGACGGGATAGACAATGGAAAAATGCAGTTCAATGGTGAATTTGTTGAGTCGATCGACGAATTAGTTCCAACGGATGCTCCAATATTCATAACTCGGTTTGTACCACCATTCAAGTTTTGGTTATTATTGCTATTATTAGCATTTGTATTATTATTAAAATTATTCTTTATTGTGACTTTATTGTTGGCAAATATTCCGGCTGTCGTTGCAGTTGCAGAACAATTGGAGTTAATATCAGAGGCATCGGAATTGTCGATTATTGCAGTCGTAGATATGGATGTGATAGGATTGAATCGAGCTTTCGAAATAACAGCATTCGTCAGAAGACCTAAGATAAGCAAGTACAGCCGCGAAATATACAGTAGGGGCATTAATTTGACTTTCTTAAATTATTTGCATATACAGTAATATTCGAGAACGAATGATTGCAATCTTTCTTCGAACCATGAACACATTGTTCTATCACATCAAAGATGTGATAGAACCGCATTTCCAATTGAAGTAAAAATGAGTCAACCCGATCAAAGACAAAACAAAATTGGAAATAGTGACAAATCGGATCTTTGTGTAACTGCCCGTGTACAGCTATTACCCGCGTACGCAAAACGCGGCATTGATAACCTGAATGCTTACACACCGCAAAATATTGAGTTTAGAACGACAAAATTTTTGCGACAACCTATGTACACATATTTTTAGTTTGGTCAGCGAATTTCATGATAAAAATATGCACAGCTCTGACAATCATGACAGTATTACCAACCCCTTATGAGTTCACGTTTAGGCTTAAATGAATTATTTTCAAAAGCAATCAACTATTGGGCAGAAATTCACTATTTCGAGACTACATAACTGTCTGTGCTATTATAATGGTTGGCTCAATCACAAACAATAATATGGTCTATTAGATAGTTAGGGTTTCGAACTACAAGTCTTGAATTTATCAATCAAAAATGGCTGCATTACTTCAGTTTGCTGGATGTGTCGATTATCCAGTGAACACTCGTTAAGTTTTACTAACGAGTTATCTTTTATCGACCAGATTAGCAGTTGACATTGAAATTAACCAGCTAGAGCGCAGAGTGCTCACAAATAATTTATTGATGCTACGTTCATACGTGGCCAGAAATCCGAGATTATTAATCGTAGTTACTGATAAAGTTTGCATAAAACTTGTACAAATATTCAGCCGTATTGATCTGGTTTATAGACGTGGCTTACCAATGTCTTGTTTTGCCTACTTAACTACATTTAATTGAATTAAGATACCCAAACCTACCTGAAATAATTCTACAACGCTGAATAAATCCTTCTCATTGTTGTATGAATTATCTACTTTTGCCGTGTCTTACATATGTCGATCTGTAGAATTTATAATAAACTACAGTTTCGACTTTTCCGACAGATTGTCAAACAAATTCTGAATATGCTTCTGAAACTGCAGTGTGGAAAATTGAAACCTGTTCTTCATACTCACCTGCTGTTTGTTTTGCCACACAAATTTCCTCTTCATTTAACTAAACATGCTTGTAAGAGGTACTTATAAAGTGCAACTATATATGTCTTATTTCCAGTTTTGACAAAAATGAACTTGTTCCATATTAGCATTTATGCTAGCTTTTAAGACTTTACTTCTCCATCCTAAAGTTATTAGAACACTTGATCTACATTTAGAACTACTTAATTCAATGCTTAAAGCTGTGGTTAACCAGATGTATATTATAAAAGTTTTCATAAATTGGATTCGAATTGGCTACCAGGCTCTTATTTCTGTGTCTGTTTTATCAAATCAAAATTTCTATTGTATATACTTGTAATAGGATTATGAAAACGTTTCGGATAATATGTACAACTTACCTGTGTTTCCACCTTCGGGAAAATTTTGTGTAATCAAGTTTTGATAAGCAGGTAGAAAATTTCCAGATTGTACCAAATGCATTGATGGACTGTTGGCTAATACCCCTTCGTCTCCGGGGTTTGTTTGTTGTCCTTGACGAAGGATTTGCTTCTGTTCATCTAGTTGATGATGCTGTTGTTGATTTTGACTCTCATTAGGAATACTATACTGTGAATGTGTTTGACCAGGTAAAAAGTTTTGCTGAGATGTGCCATTTAAGTTGTTTGCTCCAGTAACAGTTGTTGCTAAAGCTGCAATTTGTCCACCATTTGGAACTAAGTTTGTAAACTTGAAAAGTTTTGTTTTTATGAATTTGATTATGGTGAAATATAATATGTGAATATATCAAAATATAATGTCATTTCGTACTAAATAGTCTACAAAATAAAGTGAATTGGAAGAAGACATTTTACAATTCATACAAATAAAATAAATACGAATCCAATAAATTTCTTTACAGTACTATTGGGCATTGGAAACTATTATCCGTTACACATGCTGACGAGTGTTAACTTACCTTCATCATTATATCTAAACGGAAATCCAACTAGATGCATCAAACCCAATCAGAGAATGCAATTATTTGATATGCTTAGCTGCGGCATCATTAGTAATCTCGTATATACTTTACGTGAGTAAATTTTTGGTTGCATAATTAACTTACATTCAGCTTTAATATTAACAAAACAAGTTCGATGCACAGTATCTCGTGCAACTGATATTTGTTTTACTAAATCTTACGATGGTTAAAATAAAGTATGCAAGGGGTATATAATAATTGCGATTTCTTAATTACATAATACTCATCCTTTAGGTGCAATTGATTAATATCATAACGTATAAATCGCAATAAACTGTTTGTGACCACAAAGATATGTCCTTAGTACATTTTATATAAGCTTTAAATCATAGTTCATCGTATGCAGAACATAGGAGTCATTCCTGTTCTTTTTAAAGTGCATTCTGTCATCAAAATATTAAGATTAATTAACAAAGCATCAGTATCCACCTTTAACTTGGCTTAATTTTTATTACTGTTGAACCTGAGAATAAAGTAGCTAAAGGTAAAACGAAGGTTTAGTTAAAAAAATATAATCTCAAAGAGTTTTTTTTAAAGTTCGCAAATTGTGAACAGTGCGTGTATTATTTATCCATAAATTTGTAATTTATTATCTGACATTTTTATGTAAAAGGCCAAATTCATTCCGTGATTCCACACAAAGTCTAATGATGATAAAACATATTTTCGATATCAATTTTGAGATTGGTACAAGAAAAAAAATCATGAAAATAATTTTTTTAAATTAATAATATTTTTTCACAAATTTAAAATAATATAAGAATTGATGCTTGTTTTCGCATAAATTGTCGTGACAATTAGTTCTATTAATATAAAAATTAAATTAAACTTGAGTGGGTTGGAAAGTATGTCAAGATTAAATTGATATATCAATAGTTTTTCTATGGAAAAACCGATAAAATGTACTGATATTTATTGGAGTCTAACTGTTTTCTAATACTTTTATTGTTGCACGCTAATTCATAGACACATGCATTCAGGTTGTGTGTAATGCTTTCAGGCATCGAACGTTATTAAAATAAAATGACGTTTTTTATGAATTAGTAATTATTCATTTTATGCGTAATTTGAATATAGAGTTAACAACATGTGCTGCCAGTTTTTCTTAATTTTGATTACCTGTTGCGGTTGTTGTTGATATGTTGATTGGTTAGAACTAGCAATTCCTGCATTTGCTGTTGATGATGCTGATTGAGCACCTGTCAAATGTGATAAATTTTCTGTTGCACAGCTGTGTCCTGTCGAGTACGACGATGTTCCGGACATCAAAGCACCACCTAAACTGGTGCTTGGAACAAGATGCGAGTGCGCAGGCATCAGTGAACCTGGCAAAGCGCTTAAAGTGGGTGCAGCCGATATTCCAAGAAGTCCGCCGATTGCAGGTTGTTGACTGTAGGGAAAACTCGGTGAGGCCAGAAGCTGTTGATGATGATTTTGTGGAGGATGGTGATTTGGCAGTTGTTGCTGTTGGTTTAAAGTATTAAAAAACGTTCCACTAGGATGAGGTGCAGCTGCAAAAGCGTTAGCTGCTGCGGCCAAAACTGCTGCCAAATTAGGCGTCAAGCAGGTTGTGTTGGGTGAATGTGAGCCTCCAACACCAGCTAAAACACAAGGCGAGAGACCGGTTCCAGCTCCCGCCGCAAATAAGGAGTTCGCAGTTGCTGGGAAACAACCAGCAGGAAGGGCAGGGAGGGCAGAGTTCCCAGTCAATAACTGATTGTTTATTTGTTGTAATTGTAGTGCATAAGCAGCTATCGGATTAATGTATCCCATTGTTTGAGTCTAAAAAAATTTTAAAAATTGCATAATTGTGACATGTAGACTCATGTACGTAAATCAAAAAATGCCTTACAATTATTTAAATCAATGTTGCAATCTTGATATTAACATCTGTCCCATTTTTTGCATATATTTGTCAGTATGAGCTAAGTATTTCAAGATGTAGAAAAGGCAATTCATCCATTAGACCGGTTTCATCCTTATTGGGAATTCATCACGTACATCTCCAGAATTTTCCGTGGACAGGACTCGAACAAGTGCATGTCTTGAAGGAGTTGCCTTGATGCGCACCTGGAATAATTGTAATTACCTGATCTGTGCATGTCTGCTTTAGAATCTGGTGCTCTAACCATTGAGCAACACTGCGACATAGATTATATTAACGATCATACGCGTAGTCGGTTGAATGCCTCATCATTCTATGGCCACGGATAAATTTGTTTTATACTAAACATCATTATAAAAGCGTAATATAAGAAAGCATCAATGTTGCGAAAAGTTCCCAGTAAGGACGAAACCGGTCTATTGGATGAATTTTCTTTACTACGCTTTTAAATATTTAGTTTATACTGACAAATATATGTGCTTAATGGGTCGGGTGTTTATATCAAAATTGCAACCATGTATACAATTAATTGCTATCACTGCTCGCGCAACCAATTTTCATTTAATTAAATACCTAACAGTATTTAAAAAGTAGACTATTTTACATTTTTATTAAAATTTATCGATTTTTAGCATGCAAATGGAAATTAGTGATACTCATTAATAGTTGTTATGTCATGCCCACATTTACATCGGTTCTTTTACCTATATAACAATAATGTAAGATAAATTTGATTGCTGGAACTCCAGATATAATCGGTTACCTTCAAAGATTCCGCGTCCTTTCATCTTTCCTACAATAAGAATTCGGCGCGTCGTGACCGTGGTTTTCAGTTTCGAGCTAAGGCATGTTGAGGTGATTCTAGTGCGAATCCATTCATCTTCCTAATATAGATACCGCTTGTGGCGGAGAACTATTATATATGCGGCTGTGTATTAAGTGTTGCACATTTAGTAACAAATTACATAATAGATGACCAGTAGGATAAACCAAAGGCAGCATGAACGGAAAGTATAATCTCATGTGCACATTCGTTTTGTAGTGCGTAAAGAGTGTAATACCTACTCCTACTAATGAATCGCCAGTAAGCATATATGAGTTTGTACCGTCCTATTTTACTACATTTCTCACCAACATATATAGTGTGTAGTGGGCGTAATACTGGCTCCTACTGATGAGTGGCCAGCGAGCATCTTAATTTTCCTCGTTCGGTTTTGATCAGGTTGTCTTCTTGCCATTTCGGGGCAGTTTTTTATAGTCAACTTATACAGAATTCCTTGATCAAGATGTTTTTTTACGCGAGAAATGCTATTCAAGCTCATTTAAATAACAAAACGTTTTACATATAATGTATCAATTGTTGCATTCAAGTATGGGTAAAAGCTTATTTTATTAGTGAATAGTACTTGTATCGGACTATAAATCGAAAAAAAACTAGAAAAGAAAAGAACCGATACGCCTATGAGTAAACCAGACAAATATTTTTTGCGTTTTACATTTGAGGGTTTACTGATAGAATTTTTTGTAATTATACTTGTATCTGAGCCATATCCGTTGAAAAAGCTGGTAAGAAGATGATATTACTAATAGTAGCATAAAATGACGCATAACGAAGTTGAATAGCAGTATTCGTAATTCACATTTTGTCATTACAAACTGACTTTTTGTAAAGCAAACTAGACAGGTTATTAGTGATGTCGTTAGATGGCTTGCTAACATCATACAAGTACAAACTAGAAGCAAAACCTACATATAAAATAACACGAAGTTCCTCCCAAATACACTTTACTTATAATTTCAGGCATTTCAGCCTTAATTTTACGAAGCCCAAGTTAAAGTTTTTTGGAGCTGTTGAAAAGATTTAACTCCTAATCTACTACGTTAAACGCTTTTTAATATATTTCATAGAAAATAGACCGCTTTTTCATTGGGGTTAAATAGATTTTAAATTGAAAATAATAATTTTGCACTGGGGTAAATATTGAATTAGAGAAATTCACTTTTGTAATAAACATTGATGGAATTAGATGTAAATTCAGAGCACGCAGATCTTTCTGGATTGAACAACTGTCATGAAACATTCCGAACAACAAAATACCGTGCAAACTGAATAACTCAACGAAGAAAAAGGTAAATCATGTTTTATGTTAAAACTTTTGGTTTATAGGTACAAAATGTTCATGCCGGGAAAAGCGGCATTGATGAAGATAGTTATGCAGAGTGAAATGACCACAAATGGAATGGCAACGTCACAAAGGAAGAGCGAGATAGTAATGGATGCACAAAAATATCGTTGGCAAATTGTGCAAGACGAAAGGATCAAAGATGGAAAAAATTGGGTGAGTTACATAAACTCACTGGTGGATGCATGGATGATGATATTAAAAAATTATACGTCATAAAAAGTCGAACAAGTGAGCAATAAAATAACCGTAAATACATGACAGTTAAAAATGCTAATATAATTAACTTTTAGCTGTCATCAGTTTATGCTAACGTTAGAACCATGGGGACAATTACATTTTATGTGAAATTAATCAAGTAAGGTTTTTTAAAGCGTATAATTTGTATTGAATCATTCTAAAGCAAGTATAAATAACATATATATGTATGTATGTATATCTACCGACGAATAAACATATAAGTCGCATATTTCTTAACGTCGTAGAGGACAACCTATAAAAAGTGTAAGATGCTGAGAGAATCGTTTAATCACTAGGTTGCAAAATTCCGAGGTTGAAAGACTGCGAATACAAAGCTTTTAAAAAGAATATAGAAACGCTGATGACAATAACAGCTGACAAAGAAACTGAGGAACTCAAAAGGAAGCTCGACAAATTTCCTACACAATCGAAATTTCCCATGAATCCTGATGCATTTATTCACAATTATTCAAAAGCGATCTTGTCAAAGTATAAGAAAGAATTACTTTCTTTAGGACCAAAATTCTGTATAATTAAGTCAAACCTAAGCGAACGCGACATTATTAACATCCAGGCAGGAACTTAAAATTTCCGCAATGACTTAACCAAAGAAACAGTGACCTAAAGGCATTCAATGGACAAGGAACGAAAGCTGAGATAGTTAGCGCAGTAGAAAATATCAAACGGATTTCAAAGGAATCCAGATCATCGCAATGAAGCACATAGACGAACTACGAAAATTACGATCAGACAAATATATACAACTTTCACACACGACAATGAATCAGTTGTTATAATTAAAGCCGAGGCTTATAGAGGGTCCAAGAACGAGTTCATAAATTCAAACCAGACGACACAAAGAAAGATTATTCAAAAATATGGAATCGAGAATAAATATTATTCTGAAAAAGGTGGAATAAACTTCTTATCATTGATGCTCATTCCGTGGTTAGATCAAAATTCATAGAAAAAATCCATAAGGCAAACCCCACCGACCCAACAACGCAAGATTGTACCGCTGAGCAAACACTCATAAAACCTTCGCAGCCTCAGGAGCTAATCGGATGTGGCCCATTATGTCATTGATCAAATCATCGCAACATAATCCAGCTACGTTTCTCTGCGAAATACTTCAACCATTACGAAATATCATAAACGCAAACAGTATCAAGGACGCTTTTGAGCTAGCAGATGAACTGAAGGAGAAAACATCCTACTGAATAAAATAGTCTCACCTGACGTCTCATTCTTATTTACGAACATTCCACTGGTAAATGAGATCTTGTGTGACCTAATTAAAATGATTTTCAAGGTTTTCCTATAGACACCAATCATACAATAAAACAATAATTGAGTGCGCGGGTGGTGGTAACAATTATTTAAATCAAGTTTGCGAGCTTGAAGTAAACACCAATCCCATTGTTTTTAACCAGTCGTCGAACAACATAACAAAACTACCGCCAGCCGCAACGCACTGACGCGTTTCGACCTTCCATGGTTAAAAACAATGGGATTGGTGTTTACTTCAAGCTCGCAAACTTGATTTAAAGAATTGTTACCACCACCCGCGCAATCAATTATTGTTTTATTGTATGGCATATATGTGTATATGTGGCGAAAGCTGCAAACAGTTAATGTTCGTGACTGCATAGAATTTGTGCAGCCGACATTTCCAGTCAAGTTCAATGTATGCGAGACTGCTAGAGGTGAGAGCCGCATATCTAAATTTGATTTCCATACATATTCAATGCGGTTTGATCCTCGATAGTCAGTTTGCCGTCGTACTCTGATGATGATCATGGAAGGTCGAAACGCGCCAGTGCGTTGCGGCTGGCGGTAGTTTTGTTATGTTGTTCGACGACTGGTTAAAAACAATGGGATTGGTGTTTACTTCAAGCTCGCAAACTTGATTTAAAGACACCAATCATATCAAAGACCTCATATCAGCATGTTCAAAAGCGTGAAATTTACGTTTGAAGAAAAATACTACCGTCAGATTATTGGTGTAATTATGGGAAGCTGTTTTCAACACCTCATGACAGATGTATACATGCATAATCTTGTACAAACCAGCCTAAAAGAATAATTAAATATGTATTAGGTTTTGCGAACCTAGTAACTAATTAGTTCAGTTGTGACCAGAAGGATAAACCAAAGACAGCATGAACGGAAAGTATAATCTCATGCACATTCGTTTCATGCTTACTGGCGACTCATCAGTAGGAGCCGGTATTACGCCCTTTAACCACTATATATTTTGTTTAAGAATGTGGGATAATAGGACGGTACAATCTCCTAGACAAATATATAACCCTGCAATAGTGAGGCTAACATCATATTGTCTACGATAATGCGACTTCAACGCTAACTCACTCTATATAATATACATACCGAGTCTGTTAAGGATACTAACACTATGACTATTGTGTTAGTAACCGATACCAACATTGTTGTACCGCAAAGGTTCATGGATTAACAGGTGTTCAGAAATTGTTGTAATTCTCAATTTCGGTGAACTATGGCATAAATTGATATCCATCATATTGGTACCATGCTCCAACTCGGAAACCATGGTGTTAGTACCATGTACCTTTTCGGTACAATAATGTGTATCGGTCATTAAACAATAGTCAGCGTTAAAGTAGTATCCTTCAGATTCAGTATGTTATTACTGTGAATAGCGATTGAATACTGCAATCGTGACTATATGATCGAATCTAATATCGCAGTTTGTACATTCGTCTAGAGAGAGTTAACACATATTTCGTTATGTTGTTCGATGACTGGTTAAATACAATGGGATTGGTGTTTACTTCAAGCACGCAAACTTGATTTAAAGAATTGTACCGTCCTGTTATCCCACATTCTTGACCAAAATATATAGTGGGTGAAGGGCGTAATACCGGCTCCTACTGATGAGTCGCCAGTAAGCACAAAACGAATGTGCATGAGATTATACTTTCCGTTCATGCTGCCTTTGGTTTATCCTTCTGGTCACAACTGAACTAATTTGTTACTAGGTTCACAACACCTAATACATACTTAAATATATATTAGTTCGCCGCAACAAACAGTATTTAAAAATATAATTGACTAGTGCGCACTCTACAAAAGATATGTAGATGATATATTATTATCCATCCAAGAAGTAGCAGATTCGTCCGAAATCCTCACGCAAGCACATGATGCCGATCCAGACATGATTCACTCTTGAGTTAGAGAAAGACAATAAGTCGTTTTTTTGACATCCAACTCACTCAATAAGAAAATGTTGATAGGACACTGATCATACATGGAAAATCCAAATTCATGAGGTAACAAATTCACTACAACAACAGTGATCCAAAATCTCACAAAAGAAACTTAATTAACAACCTAGACAACAAAATCAGGAAGATCTGTTCTGAGCAAAAGATCGCGGAAGAACAGTGCTACCTGAGAAAAATTTTGCTAATGAACAACTACCCAGAGTGATTTATTAATGTCAACATAAGACCACGTCAGATTCGCACTAGAGAGGATAACGTCAAGCAGGTTTTCATAAACTTAGCATTTAGATGCGACGTACCAGCCTCAATAGTTGCACTGTGGTTAAATGGTATAGCCAAGGAGAATTTTCCCAGCGTTAAAGTTAATTTCACATTTAGCGCACAAAGAATCATGAGATTGGATGCCAAAGATCATTTTCCAATTCTCTCCAAATCATGCAGTCTACAAATTCTCACGTATGTGCGTTAGCACATGTAATGGAGGTACGAAGAAGCAATTTCTCAACAGAATCCAGCAACATTTACCACAGAAATTGATTAAAAATGAGCGATTTCCGATAATATATGGGAAACGGGACACAAAGGAAAATTTGGCCAACTTCGCAATTCTACACAAAGCAAAATCAGAAAAATTAATGCACACGAATGAAGCTCTTTACAAAAAAACAAAGATCTGGCCTAAAAGCTCAAAAGTTTCATCAACATGATATTCGAATCGACTGGCTACGAATCACAAAACCCAAGAACAATTTGCGAGCATCCATCAAAGGCCAAACCCCCTTGGCCAAACTCAACAAAATATCGATCGGATTGGCCAACAAATTGAAAAAGATAAAACAGCTGCATATACGGTGACAGAAATTCCAAAACAATTTCAGCATTCAACATTACAATCCGCACACCCTGCACTGTTAAAAAGTAGACAGAACAAAATTGAGGAAAAAGGTGCAAACGAAACACGAAAATAACAATAGTATATAATGCAGCCAACAATACGAATAGTTGGTTAACTTTCAATTTATCAATACAACAATGACCAGATCTCAGACATCACTTTTCGATACAGCTACAAGGAACTTTACACGCAAACAGACACACACATACATATACGAATATACACTTTATAATCAACCCAACAAGAAATATATGTAAACCGAGTCAGACTAGTTGTCATCCACATAATCAAATGAAAACCCAGGATGTATTTAAATGAAAGATTGTAAAGTAAAGTTTAGAAATCTTGAAATAAATGGTCTTTATCCGCTTTGTATTAATGGATTTTTTTCCTAATAAGAAATATACTATGTAACATATATATAAAAGCTTTTATGTAAACAATGCTCAATACTGCCAATGAAGACCATTAGAGCAGTAAAATTTACAATGAATCACTTGATGGAAATCGAAGTATCTTTAAAAATACTGAAGCGTAATGATTTAATTCGAGTAAAAATAAAGATTAAAAGCTATTCCATTTATTCAGGCTAAGTTTTTGTTGATTATTTTAAGCTAGAACGTAATATTTTAACAAAATCTGCGTATGGGTCAGACGATTAGAAGCTGTACAAATAAACAATCACTAATTTTCACGGGTAGTAATAATAATTATTTAAACAAAGTTTTCGAGCTTGAGATAAGTACATATTTCATCTCATTTAACCATCGGTTGGAATCGAATTGATGTTTATCTAAAGCATGAAAACTTGATTTACATAGTACACCATATTTCCAAGTAAAACACCGTGCCAAGCTTGTGCACTTTCCTATTCCAAGTCTTATTCAAGAATGCGTATGTTCGTATAAGTCCTATCCTGATATGAGACAATGCTTAATTTTAGATTTAGCCTAACCGTTGTTTGCTAACCATTCAATCTGAATAGCAAAATTAAAAGAACGATAAAATCCATGCCATAATTTGAATACGTCTAGAATAATAGATTTATCCGGGCAATCCACAATTCCATTACGCGCATTAGCTTTGACACCACAAATTAAGAATGAAATTCTGCTTGTAAATTTCGGCAAAGTCCTGAAAATTTTATCTCCAATAAGGTAATAACTTCTATCTAATCTTATTTTTTAATATAATACATTTTTATGAATAAAATCGAGAATATTGTAACGTAGCGCCGTCATGTCCTATCCGAAGAAATTTTCATATTGGTACTTCGCCTAGCACAACTACGCGAAAAATTGAATATTTCCGCCTTGTGGCCATTACTGAAATACTTATTATTTAACGAATGCGATTATCGTATAAACCTGAAAATTGTATCATACTCACAAATTAAATCAATCCCACTGTGCACAAAAGCAGGAAGATACTGGATTTACATAAATTAGTTATACATGGAAACTTACGTCAACGTGTTGTCCGTAGCTGTTGAGTCCTGCAGTTAAGGAAATGGCTGGATTCAAAGTGCCCATAGGGCCAATCATTTGCTGCAGTTTTCGTGACTGTCTTTCTTTTTCATTGTCAGCGAATTTGACAACGATGCTCGAAGATGCTCCCTAAGTATATTGATCAGAAATTAAACGACGCATCATGTTAGGTTTGAAATTCTACTAGTCAGTTATGGATTAAAGATTTAAGATTAAGCCAGAAATGTAAAAATAGTATAACATAAATACTAAATGCAATAACAGGCAGGAGTTAGCCACATACGAAGCTTTATGGATAAACAAACTGCAATTGGATTTTTACAAGCAGAACAAGCATGTTTGGGCATTGAGCTTCAACTGGAGGAGTTACACAATTGCCTGGTTGTTCCATTATTTCACACTCTCTCCATGTTTACATTTTTCTATTTTGTTTGGCATTTCAATATATATATATATATATATATATATAGAGAGAGAGAGAGAGAGAGAGAGAGAATTTGAGAAGATTAATAGGTTGAAATTATTCTTGTATCTGATAAAATTTCTTTTTCTTTTTGCACAGGGAAAGGGAACTATAAGTTTAGTAGTAATAAAATAAAATGTGTACTACTCAGATATTAAATGTATCATATTTACATGAGCATATGCACGCTTACACAATAGTAAGTACGAAAATTTATATATTTATCTAATCTTATTTATGCATTTTATACGTGGACACACGATAATTGTCACGTGTTTCAATAAAGCGCGAGTAATAATCGCTTACAATAAAGGGAAAATTATGTTCTTTTATATTTTTTAAATGTTTCTAAAAATATTGCGAAATAATAAAACGTGCAATTGTTAAGAGGGCGGTGATAACAAATACTTTAATCAAGGTTGCGAACTTAATATAAAAACCTGACTCATTATTTACATACATTTTTTAGTATAAATTAAGCGGTGTATAGTATAGAAAAGAAAATTCATCCAGTAGACCTGCTTTGTCCTTATTGTGAACTGAACACGGACAATCCAGAATTTGCCGTGGACAGGGCTCGAATTTGGGCACGTCCGCTTTGGAATCTGGTGCTCTAACCACTAGGCCACCCTGTGAAATAGTTGTTCCGCACGATCGTAAACATAACTGGTTGAATGCCTCAACTTCCGATGGCTACGGCAAAATATATTTCTTTTACTACACGCCATTACACACGCATAATATACGAAAACATCAATGCTGCATAAAAATTTAATTCATGAGACACTCATCGGTATGTTCTGGAATTACTGCTGATGGAAATTGTCATGAATTTCATTTTCTTCTCAACGAAAGCCCGGATTTGCGTGCAGTTTTAAGATTAATACATGTATATATATATATATATATATATATATATATATATATATATATATATACATATATATATGTATATATACACATGCATATATATACTTCGAGTATAAACTTAATAAATATTGCATAAGATGGCAAAGTCAATTCATCAATTAGATCGGTTAGGTCCTTATTTGGAACTCTTCAAGTACTTTCCAGAATTTGCTGCAATCGGAGCTTTAATCGGGGTAAATTTGTTTCGAATTCTTGCGATTATGCCACTGCGGCAAACTTATAAACTACATGCGATTTTCACTTACGTTCCAGATTAGTGTTTAGGTTAGTTTTTCCAATTTTTCATCACCTTCGAATCAAATATTAATTAGTCAAACACGAATGTTGTTATAGACCACGTAACATACCACACGAGGAAGTTATAGTTCTATTTAATTATGACAGTATTTTAATTATATGTATATGTTGTCAGTATATACTTAACATATATGTATATAAATTTAAATTATATTCAACTACGTCAATGTGTGATATAAATTTTAACATAATTGGCGCAACAGCATTGTTAATTGTCATAAAACTGACGAATATATCAGTTATATTACAACATGTTTGGTATTGAAATAAAGTGGCATCAAATACGAAAATTTAAGCAATATTGTACCTGTTTTAAATTAATTTCCATTTATCGGTAGATCTTGGAATTTAGACTGATTTGAAATTCAATATTTTAGTGATTTAGATTAAATTCTTGACAATATGCTATTTTTTAATTTGTATATAAACAGGAGTAATAAAAGCTTTCGCGCTTTATATTCTTAACTATTCTACTAATAAAAGCAAATTTCATGATGAAATGAAGCATCATTTTGGGCATCATAGAAGCATTTTATCTGTTGGAAGATGCCGATTTATAATAGGTTATAAAATTGTTTTCTTAATAAATTGTGGAATAAGTGTGATATATATATATATATATATATATATATATAATTTTCTAATCTTATTAATATATTAGTATCAAAGGTATTATAATCAAATTTTAGATTTATAGAAGACGCTGATTATAGTTATGCCTAGGTCCACATAAATAATCTATTTTCCTCACCTTCCAAAAGGAATGAGGAGAGTTTCTAAATGGCATAAAAGTTGACTGACCTTGTGTTTTATGTACAATATGATAGTTAATGGAAACGTATAAAACAAGTTTGCGAGCTTGATATAAATACAATTCCTTTTTTATTTAACTAGTGTTATGCACTGACGCGCTTCGACTTTCCATTGCCATTATCAGAGCATGATGATATAGATAACATAAATTCATGTTCTTTGTCTGAAAATCGAAAACTGGCAATACAAAACTATGCGATATGCTTTATGTTCGTGTTGAGGACCCTAGAGTAGCGATTACTGACATGTTTTACCTGGCTTTTGTTGTGCCCAACGAAGTGTTTGCATCCATTGTCATCCATATTACTTCGAATATTTCGGATTCTGGTTTCGGAAGCCTTTTTCAACAGAAAACATCCCACAAAAATTTTGAAAATCATTAAGCCACGAATTATTTATTGTCAATCTGTTTGTGGGATGTGCTTTCTGTTGAAAAAGTCTTCCGAAACCTGAAGTCAAAGTAGTTTGAGCCAAATTGAAGAAAATGGATGCAAACACCTATTTGGCAAAACAAAGATAGGGTAATTATTAAGTCAATTGGTAAATTTAGTTTGAACTGTTTCATTTATACTTCTTGTTAGATACCTTAACCATAATTGTATTTTTACTAGTAAAGTGTATGACATGTATGTGGTCGTATGTGTCTGCATGTGTACACTAGTAGAATTGCAATTACAGTGATCTAATAACACCTCAGACGATTCCCGTGTGTTTGTGCACTCGTTTATTTTCGATTGTGATGTAATCAATTAATGCATGTGTACACTCAGCTAAATGAAATTATAGTGAACAATTAACACCTGACGATTCACTTGTATGCGTACGCCGTACCCATGTTTGTGTGGGCTGTAATTTCCGTTGAAAAAGGCTTTCGAAATCGGAAGTCAAATTATTCGGAGTAACATTGAAGACAGTGTTTGCTAACACCTTGCTAGGCACAACAAAGGTCAGATAGTCAATCTATTTCCTGTCGTGCAACATGGTTCTTCATCAACGCAGACATGTTTTTACACAAAAATATATAGACGTCGTTTCTGCAATTCTGACAGGAATATGGGATAAAGTTGTGATATAACATTGATTTAAATTTAAAGTTAAAACTATCTGCGAATGAAAGGTTACACTTACCGGCATAGTCTGACTACCGTGTACAGCTTGAATCGCCGACTGTGCCTCAGCTTGAGTGGAAAATTTAACGAATGCACAGCCTAAAAGCAAACATAAAGAGTACAGCACAGTAAGTTAATAAACATTTTTGTCTATAAAGCCAATTACTCTGATTAATTTGGAAAATAAATTTCCAGGTGATTTTTGGCAATTTTTACCACAAGCCGACGCAGACGTTGACTTTGGGGAACAGCAATTTCACTTCAATTTCGTGGCTGCTATTTGCTTTCATAGTTGATATCATTTATTTATTCATCTGACCAATTTTATCGCTATTTCGATGTCTTTATTTATACGAACCACATATAAATAACATAGGAATTATAATCAACAAAGTGGTATAAAATGTGCAACACATTTGACACAATAATTTACAATACCTTTTGATGCCCCACTTTGATCGCGTAAAATTGTACATTCTTCGACAACACCGTAGGGCTCAAAAATACGCCGAATATCCTCTTCTGTTTGCAGTTTGTTAAGCATCCCAACGAAGAGTTTACGTTCTTCTTAAATAGAAACAGAAAATGAAATTTGATATTTTAAATAAGCAATATTGACCATTAAGGAACAGGACAAAATACATATATAATTGTTCGATAAAATTGATCTAATGCGCGTTCTTGTTCCAGTTCGCGAATCATAAAAAAATATATGATTAACGTTATTGACCAGAAGAGCTAAAATGGACAGGCTAAAATTAAACCTCATGCAAGCAGTTATATTTTAGTATCCGGAGATTATACAAGTAAGCAGGTACAGATTTTGTCCACTGGATACTTACCTTTCATACTTCAAGCAACTAAAACAAGGTCGTGCCACAAACAATTTGGCAATTATTAAGTCAAGTGGTAAAGCTAGTTTAAATTGTTTCATTTTACTTAAAAGTAGATCTCTTAAGCATAAATGTATTTGCACTTGATAATTGTGTGCTGTGTATTTGTCTGCACGTGTGCAATCATCGAAATGAAATTGCTGTACTCTAATGACACCTACTGATGATAAGCGTATGCCGTGCCTCTATCAGTGTGTGCGTTTGTTTAGAACTGAGAAGCAATCAGCTACGTATATATAACTGCACGTTTATCATGCCACCAAGTGATAAATGGAAATTCATCGTAGCACACCTGAGACCTATTTTTTGCATTTCCTTTCTTAAATGAAATATTTACGACTGGCATCTGTTTAAGGAAGGGGATAAAATAGTTTGAATACATATGTCGTAATATTTTAACGGTAAATAATTAATATTTGGAAAAAATAATAAATAAAGATGATAATTTTCATTAAGGTAGAATTTTAAATTAAAAAGCCGGCAATAGAAGAAATTCGAAAATTGCCTACTGAAAGAAAGATCATAGTAATCGTACATAGAAAAGCTGCATTTTTTCCGAAAAACTTTAAAGCTTATTAAAAGGTGCTACACTCCATCAAGAACCTAAGTTAATAGTTACAATGGGATAAAAATTAATGAAAGATTAAATTATAAGTTAATCTTAAAATTAGTTTGGATTTTAATTATTCATCCCCTACCATCTGTAAGTTGATGGTTATCCAGCTTTCTTATTTTCTTACTTAAGCGAGTTTATGATTCTGATTCTTGCAAAATTCGCTTCCTACCATTATTTAATGCTGTGTTTCAAATCAAACCTAGTGATCTTTTACGGCTTTTCCTTCATTATGCAATATCCAGGTTTAATTTTGATGGGTTTTCACATCAATTTTGTCGGTCTATTACGATCACATACAAATACTCGTATGCAACCATCCCAAATAATAGTTTGCCCTGGTCTATTAACACGCATAGGCATGAATGCGGTTACATATTTCCATCTTCTTACCTTAATTGGACGCATGGTTTCTACCACATACAGAAGGTTAAAAAACGGTACCCGGAATTTCATACACTTTTGATAAGTCTACCGGTTCAATGTTCTCCATTTGGTTGGGAAGTTTAATGCTATCCTTTATAGTCTCCTACTTAATTTAGAGTCAGGTATTACAATGTCACCAATTCTCTTTTGTTCTCTTCAATTATGATCAAAATTTATGACTCTCATTACAGTTACTTAAATCAAGGTTGCGATCTTGATAAGAAACCTGGCTAATTATGTACATACATTTGTCAGTATACAATAAGTATCGTATAGTGTGGAAAATGCAAATCATCCAGTCGATCGGTTTCATCCTTATTGGGAACTCATTAGGTAGTGTGCATAATTGGCCACGTACAGGCCTCGAACCTGGGCACGTCTAGTTTTGAATTAATTAATTATTAATTATTAATATATATATTCTTTGTGATGTCCATTCCTTTTTAATTAAACAGTATTCTTATAGTTAGGAAAAAACAAATAACAAAGTGGACAAAGGCCATATATTTCGTGAATACGAATCATGTCTTATACAATCATACATATTTATACATTTTGGGTTTTCAATTGATTATGCTAGTGATAACAAATCTGACTCGTTTTTACTGCTGTTTCTTGCTTTGACTAGTTTGTGAGTGTGTATGCGTTTGTGTTGTGTATGCGTGTTTGTATGTGAAGGTCATTCTCGCAGTTTTGCAAAGTGATGTCTGAGATCTTGTCATTATTGTTTTGATAGCTTGAGAATTAACCATTTGTGCGCATTGTTCACTCTTACATATACAAGTGCTATTTTTCCCAGTATAGTTGATCGTTTCACCTCTTTGCGCAAAGTTGTCGTTTTCACGTGGCAACAACGTCAATGTTGATTGCAGTGTTAAATTACATTGTTTGGTGCCTCTGTCATCAGAGCAAAGAAGAGTATATATATATATATATATATATATATATATATATATATATATATATATATATATATATATATGTGTGTGTGTCAGATCACCGCAACAAAACTCACAATGTTTGTAGTTACTGGGACAAAATGAAAATTGATTGAGAGGGCGGTGTTAACAATTAAATCAAGCTTGCGATCATGATATTATCACCCGTCCCATTATGTAAATAATTTTTTCAGTACAATCTAAGCATTATATGAAGATCGAAACGTTGATTTATGTAATTGTTATCTCCACCCGCGCAACCAATTTTCGTTTAATTATATCTTATCACATTTGCTTCTATTTATGTTAGAGTGTATCAATCACCACTTATTATACTTCGAAGTCTATTTAATTCAATCTCTATGTTTTTTATCTGTTAATCTCAAGCATTTAATTGTCATCGATTTTAAGATACCGATTCTCTTTTTATAGAGAAGATTTGACTTGACATTACAAAGTGTACCTGAGTAAGTATTTTTCCTATAAGCATCTTTTTCTAATTTTGATGAATTTCTAATTAATTTGGCATCCAGAAATGGTTATTCTCCACATGACTGATAGTGTATGTGCTATTGGAACACCTCGAAATTGCTTATAAACTTCTTTACAAAATATAAAATAATCAGATGATATACATGTGTTCATCCTCTCCATAACATATCTCAACATCATGCTCCTGTCTTCTAATTTTACCGGGTGATCAACCAGGGAACGCTGAAAAGATTGCAGCGCTTTTGGTACTAATAAATTGGTGTACACTAAAAACAAATCTAAACTCGCCTATCTATCGTTTTTATTTAGTTCACACTTATGGACAATATCAAATAAATGGTATTAATACATTAATGTATAGTCTAACTATTAAGAATATTTCCCTCTTCTGTGACATAGGTACTTCGAAATTTTATATCTTGCATGTGCTCCATGCATATTCATATATAGAGTTTAGTTACTAAGACAAATTCTTCGTTTAAAACCATTGGTGAGTCAAAAATAACTTAAATATAAATAAAACTGTTTCGGAACGAGGTTACCACATTTTCTTAAATCTGCTACTGTAACCATTTTGCCTGTGTGTGATTAGAGGCCTGAGGATGATATGGGAAACGTCTTGTTGAAACGACGCCAGTTAACGAAGATTAGATCGCACCTCATTTCCAGTGATTAGTACGAGCGAGTTGAAGCCTGCTCGAAGACAAAACAGATGCGTACTTTGAAATGGGGATTAATCGGATCTTTGTTAAACTGATAATGCAAAGCAATAACCCGCGAACGCAAATCACGGAGATTTAACAATCTCGCAGTGTTTGACGTTAACAAAACTTTTCAAATGGTTAATTGGATCATGTACCTTTACTAAAACATACATTCTGGGCGCAACTGAGATGGTTGCAGGCGCGAATAAATGAGTGGCTGTAGTAGATCGACAAGATTGATTGCAGAATCCATCAAAATTAAATCGAGAAATGTCATAACCAAGGAAAAAGCCGTAGAAAGATCACTTGGTTAGATTTGGAATACAGCACTAAATAATGGTAGAATCAGGGACTCGGTCAACATCTCAAGTAATTTTAAGTTTATATTATAATTCCATCTTTTATTACTTGTTAGCTGATTGTATCTATTACCACAGGTTCTTTATGAAGTGTGGCACTTGTTGATAATTCTTTGAGTTTTCTAAAAGAGCATTATCTTTGCAATTTTACTATAATCTTTCTTTCAGTAGGTAATTTTAGAATTTCTTTTATGACCGCCTTTTTATTTTAATTTTTTGTCTTTCTTTCGAACTTTTTACTTTTATTTGTACTATTTTTTTACTGTCTACCGTGAGTATATTTCGACAAATTTATTCGAACTATCTTGCTCCTTTAAGTTCATAAAAATGATCTGAGGTATGCTACGAGCAATGGGCATATATCAATTTTGTTTCGCCTGCATGAGTGATACACGCACAATTATTTACTTGTAGTAGTCGACTACTTCACAGTGATGAACAAACGCACACACATAGAAGCACGGCGTATGCTTATCTAGTTAATCGTCAGTAGGTGTCATAAGAGCAATACAAGTTCATTTCGATGAGTGTACACGAAAATACATACACATGCATAACACACACTCATACCACTTCCCCCATGTAACGTGGTATCTGTTCGATAAAGGTAGATTGGGATGTTGAGTTGGAACTTTCGGGCTAAATGGATGCTATATAGGCTCTACCTTAAGGAAAGGCTAACCAAGACATATTAGTTAGTATAGAAATCAAAATTGTGTTTAGTGTGCAGCAGGATGGCTTAGTGGTTGGTGCACCAGTCTCCACAGCAGACGTTCCCTGGTTCGAGCCCTGACCGCGGCAAATTCTGGATAGTACACAATGAGTTCCAATAAGGACGAAACCGGTCTACTGCATGAATTGACTTTTCCACACTATACAATACCTAGTTTATACTGAAAAATGTATGTACATAATGGGTCAGGTGTTTAGATCAAGTTCGCAACCTTGATTAAAAAGTAAATGTTATCACCACCCGCGCAAACAATGTTCGTTTAATTATATTAAATTAATGATATTGCTAGACACACACACACACACATATATATATATATATATATATATATATATATATATATATATATATATATATATAATGTGATCCAATGTGAGTAAAATAGACAAAAAGAGAAATAGAAATATATATTTATATTTATATATAATAGAATGAGGAGGTGGTATATTGGTGGAGAGATTGAATTTGTTTAACGGGTGGAATTTGGGCGCCAATGCATTTCGAACTTTTATTCAAAATCTGTTTAATCAAAATTGTTGTAATGTGGTTTTTAGGGCTAATCTTGTGTGCATTGAAGATTATTAAACCTGGTCATGTAATTAGAACATCGAGGAAAGCACATACACCCAGATATGTCAATGTTAGTTACAAACTTAATGCACACTAACAGTCTAAGTGAATGTCAACATTCTTTTATATTTTTTTATTCCTTTTTGGCGCATATATATATTTATAATTCGAAAGAAAAAACATAAATAACAAAGTGGATAATGCCATATATTTCGAGATTACTAAACTTCATTTAACAACCTTTCATTTGTATACATCCTGGGTTTTCATTTGATAAGGGACGTGGCAACAAATCTGACTCGGTTTTACTTCTATTTCTTGTTTGGGCTGATTAGTGAGAGTGTATGCGTATGTGTCTGTATGTGTGTGTGTCTATTTCGTATTGAGGGGTTGAGAGTTAACCAACTGTTCGCAATGTTGGCTGTTACGTATACGAATGTTATTTTGTGGAGTGTAGTCGTTCATTTCCTCCTTTTTCGCAATTTTGTTTTGTCTACTTGGTAACACTGTGCGGATTGCAGTGTTGAATGCTCATATTGATTCGCAATTTCCCTCTCCGTATATTCAGCTGTTTTTCCCTTTCAGATATTTGCTAATCCAATCGAATTTTTGTTAAGTCTTGTCGACGGGGTGTTTTGTCTTGCCTGGATGCTAGTGAATTGTTGTTGGGTTTTGTGATCCGTTGCCAGTCGATTAGAATAACTTATTGATGAAAATTTTAAATATTTAGGCCAGGTGTTAGCTGTTTTATATAAAGGGCTTCATAAATATATAATAATTTTTTTGATTTTGCTTTTTGTAGAATTTAGAAATTGGTCAAATTTACTAGGTGCCCCGTTTCTAAAATATAATCGTAAATAGCTGATTTTCCTGACGTGACCAAGACTTTTTTAATCAATTTCTGCATTAAATGTTGCTGGTTTCTGTTGATCAATTGCTTCTTCGTACGCCCAATATATGCGCTACCGCACACACATACATCCACATATTGAAATGAAAACCCAGGATGTTTATAAATGAAAGATTGTAAAGTGAAGTTTAGTGGTCTCGAAATAAATGGCCATTATCAACTTTGTTGTTAATAATTTTTTCTTCTTAATTATAAATATACTGTGTAATATTGGAAGAAAATGGACATAGTGGAGATTATTAAAGAGCGGAGTCAGCCTTTCTACCCGTGAGGATCTAAATACTAAACTTATAAGCCGTTTATTGCTTAATGCCATCGAGGACAACCAATCAAAACTGCAAGATGCTGACATAATCATTCAAGCACTGGGTTGCCAACTTGCAAGAATGAACGACAACGAATGCACTACTTTTTCAACGAAGATAGAAACGTTGCTGAAAATAACAGCTGAGAAAGAAACTAAGGACCTAAAAAGGGACCTGGAAAAATTTCCTACACAATCAAAATTTCCTACAAATCGTGATGCATTCATTTATTTAAAATTGATCTTGTCAAAAAATTAGATAGGATTGCTCTCCTTAGGAGCAAAATTCTACAGAATCAAGAGAAACCCAAGCGAGCGTGACATTATTGACATCCAGGCTGGAACGGAAAATTTATACAATGACGTAACAAAAGACACTGTCCAACAGTCATTCAATGGACAAGGACCGAAAGTTGAGATAGTTAGCGCACTAGAACAACACAAAAATGGATTAAAAAGGCAGCTAAATCATCACAAAGAAACGTATAGACGAACTACGATAACTACAATCAGACAAATCTATACAACTTGCCACACTCGACAAAGGATCAGGAGTTGTGATACTTGAAGCCGACGTTTCTAGAAAGTTCATGAACAAGATTATAATTGATCAATCGAAATTCAAACTAGACATCAAACAGAAAGATGATTAAAAATATATCAAATCAAGAATAAATGCAATATTGAAAATAATGGAAAAAACGTCTTATCATCGATGGCTGATTCGGATATTAGATAACATCTCATAGAAGACATCCAAAAGGCAAAACCCGTCGAAACAATCGCCGTAAGATTGTATGGCAAACCAATAAAACATAAAGCCTTGACAGCCTCAAGAGCTCCTCCGATGGGGCTATTAATACAATGACCAATGCACCACAACATAAACCAGATAATTTTCTCTGCAAAATACATCAACCAATACGGAGCATCATAAACGCAAACAGTATCAAGGACTCTTTTGAACTAGCAGATGAACTGAAGGGGGGAAATATTCTACGGAATAAAATGGTCTCGCTTGACGTCTCATCCTTATTCACGAACTTTCCGCTGGATAAGACAACGACAATTTAGTGTGACCAGATTAAAAATGAGTTTTATGATTTTTCTATATACACCAATGATATCAAAGAACTCATATTAGTATGTAAAAAAACGTGCACTTTAAATTTGAAAGGAAATACTACCGTAAAATCAAAGGTGTAGCTATGGAAAGCTGCATTGCATCCCTACTGGCAGATGTATACATGTATCATCTTGAACAAAAGAGCCTAAAATTTATAATTGACCAGTGCTCACTTTACAAAAGGTATATAGATTATATATTATTGTTCATCCCAGAAGTAGCAGACCAATCCGAAATCTTCAAGCAAGCTAATGAAGCCGATCCAGACATCAAATTCACTCTCGAGGTAGAGAAAAACATAGTTTTCCCTTCCTTGACATTTAGCTCACTCGAGAAGTAAATGGTGATTTGACACTTACCATACGTAGAAAATCCACTTTCACCGGGCATGACATTCATTGCAACAGCGGTGTGCCAAAATCCGCAAAAGAAACTTAGTTAACAATCTAGAATCAGGAAGATCTGCTATGAACAAAAGATCGAGGAAGAACTGGGCTACCTGAGAAAAATTTTGCTAATGAGTAATTATCCAGAACGGTTCATTAATGTCAACATCAGACCACGTCATGCACGGCGGCTAAATAGAATAACTAAGAAGAATTTTCCCAGTGTTAAAGTTAAAATCAAATTTAGCACACAGAGAATCATGAGGTTGGATGCCAAAGATTAATTGCCAATTCTCGCCAAATCATTTATAGACAACAAATTCTCATGTATGTGCGGTAGCACATGTAATGGACGTACGAACAAGCAATTGATCAACAGTATCCAGCAAATTTACCGCAGAAATTGATTAAAAAGTCTTGGTACCGTCACAAAAATAAGCTTATTCCGATAATATATTGGAAACGGAATACCCAGTAAATTTGGCCAATTTCACAATTGTACACAAAGAAAAATCAGAAAAAGTAATACATATGAATGAAGTCCTTGACAAAAACAACAAAGATCTGGCCTAAAAGTTCAAAAGTTTCGTCAACATGATATTCTAATCGACTGGTCACGAATCACAAAACCCAACAATAATTTACAAGCATTCAGGCAAGACTAAACAGCCCCTCAAAGGGACTAAACAAACAAGAAATTGTTTTAATTCTCAATTTCGGTGAACTTTAGCATAAATTGATATCCATCAGGTTGGTATCATGTACCGACTCGGAAACCATAGTGTTAGTGCCATGTACCTTTTCGGTACAACAATGTTGGTATCGGTTACTTACACCATAGCCATAGTGTTAATATCCTTTGCAGGCTCGGTATATATATTATATTGTGTGAGTTAGCGTTGAAGTCGCATTGTCGTAGACTTTATATGATGGTAGATTCACTGTTGCAGGTTTACACATTCGTCTAGGAGATTGTACCGTCCTATAATCCAACATTCCTCAACCAAATATATAGTGGTTAAAGGACGTACTACCGGCTCCTACTGATGAGTCGCCAGTAAGCACGAAACGAATGTGCATGAGATTATACTATCCGTTCATGCTGCCTTTGGTTTATCCTTCTGGTCACAATTGAACTAATTTGTTACTAGGTCCGCAACACCTAATACATACTTGCATATATATTAGTTCTCAGAAAAAAAAGTATGTAACTGTTAAATTCGATTGGATTGGCAAAAAGCTGAAGGGGCAAAAACAGCTGAACATAGGGAGACAGAAATTTCGAAGCAATACTTCATTGTTACCAAGTTGTCATAACAAAATTTCGGAACAAGCGAAAACGAAAGACTACACTCGGGAAAATAACACCTGTACTCGTAATAGCCAACTTTGCTTCATTAGTTTCATTTGTTAAACTAGTGAGGATGGACCAACTGAAGAAAGCTGCCGAAATATTTTGTTAAAGAAAGAAAACTACTGGAAAAATATAAACTGCGTTAGTCAAAACGCAGATCAGGTAACATTGCCATCGGTCGGTTAATTCTCAATCCTTCAATACAGGAATGACGAGATCTATAAAATGAAAACCCATGATGTATATAAATTAAAGATTGTAAAGTTTAGTAGTCTTGAGATAAGTGGCCATTATCCACTTTGTTATTAATGTGTTTTTTCTTCCTAATTAGAAATATAATATATTATATTCGAAGGCAATATATATATATATATATATATATATATAATAACCATATATATATATATATATATATACTAACTCCCTCTTATAAATCGAGTGTTTTAACAAAAGTAAACAATAATCAAACATATAATAAAGTTAATTTGCTATTAAATTTTGGCGTACCTGGTTTAGTTTATAACGGTAAAATACATAATCAAAAATCCGCCATTAATCTTTCATCTAATGTTTATTTGTTTTTAGTTACGTTTTGCAGAATATATAATGGACATATAGAAATGCAGTTGATCAAGATATGCCAACAGAATATACTTAAGAGGTGTGTATTTGGTGTTTCGCATCTAGTAACAACTTAATTCAAATCGATCCAAGAAGATAAACCAAAGTCAGTATGAAGGAAATACATAATCTCATGTACACATGCGAATTGTGCTTACTAGCGACTCATCAGTAGGATCCGATATTGTGCCCTAAACCAATTACATATTTGGTCAATTTATAGCGGACAACTGAAAAGAACAATTTCCTATAGGAATGTGTGGTCAAGCAGTAAAGGAGTTACGATGATACGACGTCGAAGCCAACTCACTATATACAATGTGTCATACATGTAAATGGTGACAATAATACGGTTCTGGGAATAGGCTGAATATCACCAAAATTGATAATTAAAACTACTTTTGAACTCCTGTTACTCTAGTAAATGTAAACGCTTGTTCGACACCAGTCGTCACATTTCGCGTTAATCATGACACCATTCTCTTAAATATATAAGAGTTATATATTGCTTGTTGCGGAGAGCTAATATGTATTAGGTATTGCGTACCCAGTAACAAATTAGTTTAAATAGGACCAGAAGGAAATATCAAGGTCATCATGAACTAAAGATATAATCTCATCTACTGAATTAACAGGTGATCATATGTAATAATTATCAATTTTTTTTGTGAAATTTAGCCTATCCAGAGGTCTATTCAAACACGATATATATTGTATATAGTGTGTTGGCTTTGAAATCAGATTGTCGAAAGTTTTATACGAAGTTAAATCCATCACTTCTTGAATACACATTCGTATGGGCGATTTTACCTTACACCTGTCCCACATTTCTTGAACAAATATATAGTTGATATAAGGCGTAGTACCAGCTCTTACTGATGAGCTGCCAGTAAGGTTGGAACGCATATGTGCATGATATTATACCTATCGTTAATACTGATTTATGTACGTCTTTCTGGTCCTATTTAGACTAATTTGTTAGTAGGTGCGCCATACCTAAAAAAATCTTATATATATATATATATATATTATTACTTCATAACAAGCAATACATAATTATTATTTATCAGAAAATTGTTTAAAAAAGACCTTACACCATGCGAAAAATTAGCCATTTCGAAGCTTAAATTTGAAAGGGGACACAAAGCATAGTTAACGTACTTCTCAGTTCTACTCTAAGCGATAGCCGGAAAAGTACTGTTTATATACGAAGATTGAATATATAATATATATATATATATATATATATATATATATATATATATATATATATATATATATATATAAGCTTACTTAGTATTCCCAATTTTCATGAACGTGATATTTTACTCGACAAATATTTGTTTGTACCCAGGCCAGTCTGGCCACTGATTGGACCAGCATCAACAAACATTTGATTAGACTGATAACCAACTGATTAAAAGATAATACAATTTAAACAATAATTGATTGCGCGGGTGGTGGTAACAATTCTTTAAATCAAGTTTGCCAGCTTGAAGTAAACACCAATCCCATTGTATTTAACCAGTCGTCGAACAACATAACAAAACAACCGCCAGCCGCAACGCGGTTTGATCCTCGATAGTCAGTTTGCCGTCGTACTCTGATGATGATCATGGAAGGTCGAAACGCGTCAGTGCGTTGCAGCTGGCGGCAGTTTTGTTATGTTGTTCGACGACTGGTTAAATACAATGGGATTGGTGTTTACTTCAAGCTCGCAAACTTGATTTAAAGAATTGATCAAAAGATAGTTGAGAAATCTGATTCCAACGTCATTTTCAGATAAGCAGCTGACGGAGGGCTGCAAAATGAAGGGACAAATGAGAACCATTAATCAAGACCAAAAATCGGTGTACCAGGAAATGTAAAAGATTCACGATTCTACCGACCTACGAGTGCTATCAATTGTCTCGCACAAGAAAATGGCGGTGAAATTACTAACAACGTATTGGGACAAATCGTTCGTACACGCAAGTGCCTATTAAGCGAAAGCGTGGTAAAAAGTCAATCCATCAATAAAAAAATGACCAGATCTCACATCACTTTTTAATACAGTAGGAATGACTCCTACATACACACAATCACGCAGAAGGTGATATACGCCGTGCACTTGCAAATCAACCTTCAATTATATATATATATATATATATATATATATATATATATATATATATATATATATATATATATACTCTCTATATATATATGTAAGAACAAAACAACGTACTCATTTATTAATAAATCCTATTTCTACCAATATATATATATATATATATATATATATATATATATATATATATATATATATATATATATATATATATATATATATATATATATATATATATATATATATTCTTATAATTAGGAAAACACAAATAACGAAATGGATAAAAGCCATTTATTTCGTGAATACTAATAATCTCTTATATAATCATACATATTTATACATTTTGAGTTTTCAATTGATTATGCTAGTGGTAACAAATCTGACTCGTTTTTTCTGCTGTTTCTTGTTTTGACTGGTTGTTGAGTGTATATGCGTTTGTGTTTTTGTGTATGCGTGTTTGCATGTAAAGGTCCTTCTCGCAGTATTGCGAAGTGATGTCTGGGATCTTGTCATTATTGTTTTGATAGCTTGAGAATTAACCATTTGTGCGCATTGTTCACTGTTACATATACAAGTGCTATTTTCCCAGTATAGTTGATCGTTTCACCTAGTTGGAAATAACAGAGGCGCATACAATGACAGAAGTCTCCAAACAATGTGAGCATTTAACACTGCAATCAACACTGGCGTTGTTACCAAGTGAAAACTTTGTGCAACGAGGTGAAACGATCAACTATACTGGGAAAAAGAGCACTTGTATATGTAACAGTGAACTATGCGCACAAATGGTTAATTCTCAAGCTATCAAAACAATAATGACAAGATCCCAGACATCACTTCGCAATACTGCGAGAAGGACCTTTACATGCAAACACGCATACACACAAACACTAACGCATACACACTCACCAACCAGTCAAAACAAGAAACAGCAGTAAAACCGAGTCAGATTTGTTACCACTAGCATTATCAATTGAGAACCCAAAATGTATAAATAAGTATGATTGTATGAGAGATGATTAGTATTCACGTAATAAATGGCCTTTATCCACTTTGTTATTTTTGTTTTCCTAATTATAAGAATATATATATATATATATATATATATATATATATCGAATAACAACTTTCAACTTTAAAATAAAATATCAATTGTAATGCACAATGTATCATAAGAATAGACTGTAAAGATCAGCTTCCACTTTCAAGCAAATCGCTTATTCTCTATGTGTTTGAATGTAATTTAACACTGGTTACATAGACGGGACAAAAAACATTTGCTCATCCGTATCAATTAACAATTGCCTTAGAATCTTACAAGTAAATTTATATTACCAGCGGGGAAGTAGACTATAACAGATCATGCTATTAAAAAAGACAACATAGCTGATCCGAATAATCTTATATTACTTTACGTAAGAAAATATGAAGAATTAAGAAAATCCATGGCTTCAAAAACTATTTAATAAGTATAAGAACACTTAAGCAATCATTATTATGCGAGTGGTGATGACGGTTCTTCAAATAAAATTCGCGAGTCTAATTGCATTCAACCAGTAGAACGAAGTAACAATACTACCTTTGGAGTGAAGGTAGTTTTCTTATGCTGTTCGGCTGGTTAAATACAATTGGATTGGTGTTTATATCAAGTTCGCAAACTTGATTAAAAGAATTATTAAGACGCTACTTTTAATAAATAATTACTATATTCGTCCGAATCAGGAATATCACCACGGCCAAAACCAATAATGACATAATTGTCATCAGTTTCAATACTACATGAGGAAGAATAATTTTACGGAAATAATGGGAAAAATGTGATATTATTTGCAGTAAATGTCGCAAGCCCTCACTGGTCGAAATGCATGTCCCACATCCAAGCCTACCACACAATTCAAAAGAAATCACATTAAAAATATTTTGTTCATTAAACTATGCATATAATCACGCAATTTCACAACATATACCAAAACAAAAAATAATGTTAAATTCGGCTAGGAAAAACTAATTTTAACTAAATATACATTTTATGTCAGTATAAATTAAACATTGAGCAAGGTAGCAAAGGAAATTCTTTAAGACAGAATCGTCCTTTTTTAGAACTCGTCAAATGCTTACCGGATTTCGCCCCAACCGGGTTTTCAACCGAAGTAGATTTGTTTTTGAACTTAGCACTCATTCAATTGGGCTACAACTGCGCGCACACTTCACAATTTTCTGTCATATACCAACTTGTTTCCTGTTTAGCCTTATTTCAGTCGGAACCTATTTGAAATTGGTGTATTGATGTTCTAAATAATAAAACGTCACAAAATTTGTACAAAACCTGAATATTGGTTGTTTTGTTATGTTGTTCGACGACTGGTTAAAAACAATGAGATTGGTATTTACTTCAAGCTCGCAAACTTGATTTAAAGAATTGCTAACACCACCGGCGCAATCAATTATTGATAAATTGTATTGCTTATATAAGTATGTGGCGAAAGCTGCAAACGGTAATGTTCAAGTATGTATTAGGTTTTGGGAACCTAGTAACAAATTAGTTCAGTTATGACCAAAAGGATAAACCAAAGGCAGAATGAACGGAAAGTATAATCTCATGCACATTCG
>JAQBSW010008702.1:0-32654 GCA_029291075.1 Eudiplozoon nipponicum
CCTCGCATTGTAATTTGTCCGTTGGGTCCTTATTTATTCTCAATTGAGAACCAATCAATTGAGGCCAAAAATTACATCATCTGAAAATCGACCTATGAGTGCTATCAATTGTTCCGCACAAGAAAAATGCGGTCAAATCCACAAAAAGAAGGACAGCACTGAGAACAAAAACGGATCGTTTAAAATGTAATCTTCTTGATGCGTATGTGTCGTGCCTATTGGATGAACTTCAATAAGATGCAGCCCAACTCGACAAGTTGTTATCACTGCATGCGCAACCCGTGTTCGTTTAATTATATAAACGTTCAATTCTAGACCACTTCTTCATTTAACGTGCTATCTGTTCTATAATGATAGATAGTGGATCGTTAGTTGGAACTTTAGGTCTAAATGATGTCATATAGACTCCACCTAAAGGAAAGGCTAACCAAGAATCATTAGTTAGTGCATAACTAAAAATCGTGTATAGTGTGCGGGCAGGGTAACTCAGTGGTTAGTGCAACAGGCTCCAAAGCAGACATGCCCAGGTTGGAGCCCCGTTCACAGAAAATTATGGACAGTATATGATGAGTTCCCAATGAGGACGAAACCCATCTATGAATTGCCATTTCAACACTAAAATTCTTATTTTATACTGATAGGTATATGTGCATAATGAAACAGGTGTTTATATCAAGATCGCAACTTTGATTTAATAAATTCTGATCACCGCTCGCGCAGACAATGTTCGTTTATTAAGTTGAAAAACTGAGCATACAAATAAATGGAGAACCTTCTAATATAATTATAGTTCTTGTAGTTCCGAGCTGATCTGCCTAAAACATCGTTAGTTCTGAAATCCTGATCGAATTTATATTTTAGTTCAGAGCTTTGACTGAGATGTCAAAACGTCTCTCATGGCTTGAGGCCACACCTATCACAATAATTCATTCTAATTATGAACAGAGTAGTCGATGCATAAAAGTTAAAGACACCAAGGACAAAACTGCTAAGACGGAACCTAGCCTATGTCAAACGAGAGTTTATAGCTCTCCAATCAAGTATGGCCTTTGCCACAGAACTGGGTAGTGGAAATTGCACACCTTACCTGGCGTTCTAGAATTATAAAATTAAAGTCGAATTTTAAAAATTCACTATTTCAACCAGTGTGTGTTTTCCTTATATGTCGGACAAGAATGAAACATTGAACAGCCTCGATTTTGGGAATTTTTCGTACCCCAAACTATTACTGTCTTTAAAATATTAGTTAAAAAGTAGAACAATGTGTATAAAACAAAGAAAAATATATAGAAAATAGCAAGGTCAATTCATAAACTAGACTGGTTTACTTGTTATTAGGCACTATTGGTAGTATTAGTAAAATCCTCCACGGTCAAGAATTGGCCATGGGAGAAAATGGTTCAGAATTTTGCGAATCATTAACAATGCCAACGTAGAGGCTTATTTCATGCAACGTTCAGTTACAAGCCGAATAATGCTTTTGTGTGTCGTTCTTTAAGGCCGATCCTCGTAGGAATCCATTTAGCTTCAATTTCCAGATGCTCGCTGATTCAAATTTAAGCCGAGACCACTCTGGTTCCTTCTAATTGGTGGTTATTAAGGACGAAACCAGTATAGATGACGAATAACTTTTACTATCTAATGCCATTTTTAGTTGATACCGGCAAACTTTAATCAAATATAACTTGCGCATAATGACAGGTAGAGAATGACTAGTTGAAACTTTCGGTCTGAAACGTTAAACACGATGATCCTCCAGAAAGGAAGATTGAGCAACAGCAAATGTTGGTACATAAATGAAAATTGCATGCAATGTGCGGAACAACTTTTATAGATCTCAACCAAATTATTTAATGTCACGACAGCGAAAATTCTTACTACCGCTTATGTGTGCCCAATCAGAGGAAATCAGATCTAGTAGATAAATTTTGTCTGCAATAATGCTTAGTTTAAACTGATTATTATATATATATATATATATATATATATATATATATATATATATATATCTTCCTGCTCTTATACTTGAATCAAATATGCATTTATAATTGCAGGTAAACGGGTACATTAAAGTGAAAACAAACAAGTATACCTACGAGTATAGTTATACACATATGCTTTCATATACAAATGTATATACATATACCTACCTACCTATCTACATGCATATATATACATTACACACATACAAACAGTCATATATACATACAAAAGGCACACATGTAAACATATATATTTACCTACCAACATACATACATTCATACATACACGCAGACATTTTCATGGAGTTTCTTGGGAATTTGGTACAAGTGGTGTCCCCTCACCACTCGGCTTTTTGATCGAGGACGCACCTCTAGCCTTTGCACATCCAAGCGCAGTCTGCAAGGCAGCAGTAAATAGTATGGTTGCCGGTGGCTGTTGAGAGCTCATTCGCCATTCGGAAGTACGGGGTACTGTCCAGGAGTCCATGTAATCCTGTGGCTGTTGTCCCCTTTTGTGGCGGGGACACACGCCGCGTCATGGTGCCGTCGTCGGGCTCATGTGGTATTTTATAGGAGATCCGATTGCCGGTCGGAGATCCACCACGCCCTGGTGACACCACCGCCATAGCCCCGTTAGCCCATGTACGATCGATCATCGAAACATGGTTGACACCGTCGTACCACGTTGAGGAGGGGATGGTCTTTACGACGGTCTTTACGAGCCCAATCGAAACAGTCGACGATTTTACGTACCTTGGCTCAAAAATACTTCCAACTGGTCAAGCAAAGAATGAAGTCCGAACACGCATCGACCGTGCCAGACTTGCTTTCTTACAATTGAAGAACTCACTTTGGAGAAGAAGTGAAATCAGCCTCAAAACGAAAATCCGAGTCTACCAGACTACTGTTCGCCCTGTGCTACTGTATGGCTGTGAGACTTGGCCATTACGTTCTGAGGACTCCAAAAAGCTCGAAGTATTCGACCATTGGTGCCTTAGGTACATCACAAAGACAAAATGGATGGACCGAGTGTCGAACGCATCTGTTCGTCACCAATGCGGTGACATCATGCAACTATCCGTCTGGATCCAACATCGTCGACTTCAATGGTTCGGGCACGTACTACGCAAACCCGAAGACGAAATGGTACGGCAGGTGATGAACCCAGGTCAATGTGCAAACTGGCGCCGCCGCCGAGGTGGACAACTGAAGACATGGCTTGCAACAATCAAATCGGACATGGAACTCCTAGGTTTACGCAATGTTTATGGTCCGCGTCACTGGGAGCGTCATTGGCCCTCTTTATGTTCCGAAATGGCTGCCAACCGCCCGGCATGGAGAGGTTTAATCCGGGATATCAATGGAGCCGGCTTATCCTCTAAAAGGAGCCAGCCGCAGTAAAGTAAAGTAAGTACATACACGCAGATATGCCCACATTCCTGTATTTGTGCAAAACACATACATAAATACACACATACATACATACATATATACATACAGACATGCAAGAATACAACATATATACACACATGCATACATACATACATACACACGGAAATACATACATACATACATACATACAAACATTCATAAATACATACATGCACACATACATACACACATAAATACATACATATAAAAATGCGTACATACAAACAAACATACATACATACATGCATACATGAATGCGTTCATACATACATACATACATAAATACATACATACATAAATACATACATACATACACACATACATACATACATACATACATACATATATACGTACATGCATGCATACATACATACATACATACATACAGACATACATAGATACATACATTCATGCATACAGACATACAAGCATACATGCATACATACAACATACATACATACATACATACATGCAAACATACATTCATACTTAAATACAGACATGAAATCATACATGCATACATGCAACATACATACATACATACATACATACACACATACACATACATTTATACACATCTATATACATGCATACATACATACATACATACATACATACATACATATATACATACATACATACATACATACATACACACACATAAATACATATATACATACATACATACATACATACAGACAGACAGACAGACAGACAGACATACTTTTATAAATACATACACATGGATACGCAACATACATACATACAGACAGACAGACAGACATACTTACATAAATACATACACATGGATACGCAACATACATACATACGTACATACATACATACAGACAGACATACATACATAAATACATACACTTGGATACGCAACGTGCGGGTCGTAAAGTTTACTGCTGAGCTATTCTTTCATGTACTCATGTGACAGTAACTTAAACCATCGACACAAAATAAATGTAAACGTTAACCAATTATAATAAATTACCAGGACTTCCATTTGCATTACCGGTTGGCCCGTTGCTTTTCTCTGACAAGCGCATTCAGAACAGTAAGGTTTTTGTCGATAAACCAGAGGTTCTTTGGTTCGGTTTAGGTTCAACTCTTTTCGATTTCTACCACCAGTGCTGTTACTCGCTTTGCAGCTGTTCCTTTTGCACACCTTATTCTTCGTCTTTCTCACTTTGTTTTGTTTCTTATTTCCAGTTTGCTCAAGATTATTACCACCAGCCTGGTGAGTGTGACCAGCACAAATTGCGTCACTATGACTATGATTGGTAGCTGACTCCTGTTCACTAGAGACAGTTCTACATCGGCCAGACGACATTAGTAGACCGCCCAATGCACTGCCACCACTGCCTAATTCAGAAGATCGATTTGAACAGCCAGTGGATGGCGCCAGTGAAACTGGTGCCTGTACTTGACAGAGACTTTTATCATTTAGACTATAATTGACGTCATTCTGAATATGATACAAGAATTCTGATTTTAACTGAGGTGGTCCAGGCCCCCCTGCATCGCGAACCTAATAAGGAAAAATAAATATAAACTTGAGCATAGCGAGAGTGCATATAAAGCATAAATTTGTATTGAATTTACTGGATGTTTAACACCGCGATGACATTTCTAATTAAATCTTTGACTCCACAGAACCCATACGAGCTGTGATAAAAAAATTAGAATCTTGACATTTAACTTGTTTGCAAAGTTAGGTCGTTAGCGCCCAAATGTACCTATTCTAGCTGGTTGACAATCTATCTACACGAGATTTCATTACAACCAGTTTGTGGAATTTCCATAGTTTTCATGACAGTAATTCTAGGCGGTTTGTTTAACTATTCGAACTGCGAATCAGTAGCTAGACCGTTTTAGGTGCAAAATGATTTCATATCTTGCGCTTTTTAGTGTGTTGCTATGCTCTGTTTTACGTGATACGCTTTTTTAAGTTGTTGCCATTCTGAGGTATTGGTGCTGGTAGCGAAGTTCACCGGTAGTCAATGGTACAAGTGCCCTCGGTAAATAGCTCTGGTGATGATGAGGCAATAGTTGCGCAGCAGAAGGTCGGGGTTTTTTTAGTTTCCATGGCAAACGTAGTGCAATTATTACGTCAGAATTCTAAAGATATTAAACACCGAATGTCTATCTTGCTAAGCCTACTCTAGTACACTTTTAGTTCACATTTTTACAAAACTGATCTTCGCTTGTAGGCAGTCGTGTTAAAATCTTGATTCCTTTACATTTACAGTTGCACAGCTTGTTGTGTTAATTGATTGGTGGGTTCTCACTGGTCTCGTCACTCTGAAGCCGTCATTAAATTGCTTGTCTGAAAATGTTGTTGAACCTAGATTTTCCGAATTATTGCAAATTCTCGGGACTTCATTTCCAGTCCCATCTCAGAGAGAAAACATTTCTCACAATAAGCGCACAATTATCTCCATATAATCGAAAGTGGAACAGGAAAAATAATTAAACAGTGGGCGTTAGCAGGTTATAAACAAGAGGAAGTATTATGAGCCTTCCAGTTTTCCTTGGTCACTGTGTGATGCTCCATCACCATTGACCTTGTTATTGGAGCAGAGTTTGAGGAGGTCAAATTTACATTCTGCTTGCTTGACTACCGAAGCAACCCCCGGGGACGGCATAGAACCGCAGAAGGAGAAAGCAATTAAGTTCTTGACCGAGTACTACTTCTCGCAATATCATTGACGTGATCACATCGCGCCATACTTTGGCTAGACAACGTACACGTTAATGAGAAAAGCCCTGCGAGAATCAAGCGGCAAAGAGAGCACACTGGAAAGGCCTTTTTAGTTAAGCCTCATTAACATAGTCTTCTCTGTAACAGACAGCACGGGCAATTCGATCTTCTTTTATGCATGTTTGTATCTATGTTTGTGCGTATGGATGTATGTATCCAGATTTCACAATGTGATTATTGGTTAATTTGGTACAGATAAGCATTTACATGAAATAACATTAAAAAGTATCAAATCATCAAAGTATACCGATTATTTAAATAAAGTTTACGAGCTTGAGAAAAATACTAATTCCATTTTATCTACTCAGACGCACAACCACACACACTGACGCGTTCCGACACTCCATAATTATCAACAGAGAACGAAAGCAAACTGACTTACGAGGATCAAGTATTCATTCATATATAAGTTATGAAAAACCGTTTATGCGGCTTTCACCTCTAGTAGTCTCCCATAAATTGCACGTAACTGGAAATATCGGCCGCACAATTTCCATCCAGTTACGAAAATTAGCTTTTTCCAACTTTCGCCACATGTAATTAAGTTATACAATTAAAAAACCATTTATTGTGCCTTTGATGAAAACAATTCATTGAATCAAGCCCGCCAGCTTAGTATAAACACCAATCACACAAATTAGCAAAACTTGACTAGACTGATGGTAGTTTAGCTATGTTATGCGAATGGTCAAATACAATGGGACTGGTGTTTATATCAAGCATGCAAATTTAATTTAAAGAATTGCTATCACCGCCGGCGCAATCAATGATTGTATAATTGTATTACCTATATGTATGACGAAAGCTGCAAAAAGGTAATTTTTCGTGAATGCATAGAAATTTTGCAGCCGGAATGTCCAGTCAAGCACAACGTATGCAAGACTACTATAGATAAGAGCGTACTCTGATGATGATCATGGAAGGTGGAAACGCGTCCGTGCGTACAATTGGCGGTAGATTTGTTATGTTGTTCAATGACTGGTTAAATAAAATGGGATTGGTGTTTACTTCAAGCTCACAAACTTGATTTAAAGATTTTTACCACCACATGCACAATCAATTATTGTTTAATTGTATTGTACATATATATGTGTGTGGTGAAAGCTGCAAACAATTAAAGTTCGTGACTGCATAGAAATTGTGCAGCCGACATTTCTAGTCACGTGCAATGTATGCAAGATTACTAGAGGTGAGAGCCGCATATCTAATTTTGCTTTCCATATATATGCAATGCGGTTTGATCCTCGCTTGTCAGTTTGCCGTCGTACTCTGATGATGATCATGGAAGGTCGAAACGCTTCAGTGCGTGCGCCTAGCGGCAGTTTTGTTATGTTGTTCGATGACTGGTTAAATACAATGGGATTGGTGTTTACTGCAAGCTCGCGAACTTGATTTAAAGAATTGCTACCACCACCCACGCAATCAATTATTGTTTAATTGCATTGTTTATATATAATTGTGTGTGGTCAAAGCTACAAACAGTTAATGTTCGTGACTGCATAGAAATTGTGCATCCGAAATTTCCAGTCAAGTACAATGTATGCAAGACTACTAGAGGTGAAATACGCATACCTAATTTTGCTTTCCAACAATGGGATTGTTGTTTACTTCAAGCTGGCAAACTTGATTTAAATAATTGTTACCACTACCCGCGCAATCAATTATTGTTTAATAGGTCGTATATTCCTAACAGGGAGGTGAAACTGCAGTGGTACAACCTCTTCTTATTGTTCTTCTCGGTAAAAGTAACTCTGATTGAACCGAGACGCCAACAGCAAAGCCAAATGAGCCACAAATGTACACAACTCATCACACTAACAGTTAGGTCTTCCTGCATCGCATTACGTATGTTAATAAAATATGAAAAAGGAATTGAATTAATGTAGGAAATGCAATCCCGAATATTTGGGAGCACAAATTTCAAAAAATCGTATCATGCAACCACAGGCAGAATTAAATTATAATTTTGATCTAGAGATAGCATTTCAAAAAATGAAAATTTCTAAAGACTGCATAAACCATCTAAAATTGATGTCAATAGGCCATTTTCCAAAACCAAATCAACTACATCAAGCTGCAAATTACAGTTGAATAAATTACTCACTTGTCCACTAGCTAACTATAAAATCAAAATGACAAACTTACTTTTAAACTGCACCAAATTGCCAGATCAAACACTTTTTTCAGGTTCTTCTGTGTTAAAGCCGAGCATTCAATATACGCCTCTGCTCCAATGTCAACTGCCAGACCTTGAGCTATTTTGTCGTCAACAGGAACTTCACCTTGTTGTGCCAAATCTAGCAGACGGCCTATATCGTATCGCAAATCGCAAGCACAACCGACTAACAGAAAAGCTGGACCTCTGGGCTGCGTTGCGTTATAAGACAGATAACTGTCAGACACTTCGGCTGAGTTAAAGCAATCTGAGTTAAGAAAGTGTCTAGATGTTCGTTCCGCTGTCCCAGCATCAGAAAGACTTGCACACCCAGACACAGGATTTTGAATCACATTCCGCTTGGTGGATAACAGAGAACCACTTTGGCAACATTCCATATGTTTAAGCTGCGCGTCATTACAACAAGCGCCTCTAATTTTTTGTGGCGAGGACAATATTTTCTTGTTACTGGAAGAGGTATGCCTATCTGCATTTATATAATTTCCACAATTACAAGCCAATTCTGTTGATGAAACTCGTGTTTCTTGCTGACTGGAAGGTGTAGTTGCTGATGATGATGCTGAAGGCGAAGATTTTCTTAACAACTTTTTAGCTCCACGCTTATTTAATTTCGAAGACTTTTGGGATGCTTTCTCGGTAGAACTTCCGTATAATAATATGAAATATAAAGAAATACTTTAGACTCTAATTATAGAAAATATGGTAATATTGCTATCGACTAGATGACTTTCAAATACGCTGAAAGATTCAAGGCATAATGGCATTTAAATATTGGATTGCAAAATGGTCCATCGAGGAAAACCTAAATTATAAACAAGAAAAAACTAGTAGTTTGAATTTTAAAAATAAGTCGTGTATTTTAGCTTAAGTTATTATAAAGCATGACCCAATGACGCATAATAGTTTTCGTGATGCACGATCTATTTCAGAGTTTACCTTCTATCAGATAATTAGCCACACAATTTTTACGACCATTACCTGTTTATAGCGTCTGGTTACGAGACGTAAATTGCAGAAGTTACCATCGGCAGTTGACTCTTGCTCTACGAATCTGGTGGGCTTGCTTTCACATAATCACAGCCAGTTTAATAAATGGTATTAACATTATAGTAAATCGAATTCAATGTTACACGTGAGATTGGATTGTATACAGATAGAACAGTCAAGGTTCATGCTAGCACCCGCAATAAACAGGTCATTTTCGTCAATAAAATACAATCAGCATGAATATTGCCGAGGAAAGGAAAAAATTGCGAAGCTTCAGCTAAATTCCGGACGGAAACGATTGATAGGACTACTTAAACAAGCATAAATAAATCATTCCGCTGGTTTTGTTAGTCAATTATCCTCGTGGCACACGGCAGGTCTAGTTCCATGATATGTTCAGGCTTATTAACTTGGGAGCAGCTGCCATTGGCAAATTACGCGAGCTATTGTGGGATTCATGTCTATTTCAACAGGCGTTAAATCCAAAGCCCTTAATCTAAGCATACTATCGGCAATCTATTAGACTGAATAAGATTACCAGACAGCCGATCATTTCTCCTAACACATTAACTTCAATAACCAAGAGAGGGCAAAAAACCTATGGAAATATAACACCAAACAAAATCCATCATCATCATCATCATCATCATCATCATCATCATCATCATCATCATCATCATCATCATCATCATCATCATCATCATCATCATCATCATCATCATCATCATCATCATCATCATCATCATCATCATCATCATCATCATCATCATCATCATCATCATCATCATCATCATCATCATCATCATCATCATCATCATCATCATCATCATCATCATCATCATCATCATCATCATCATCATCATCATCATCATCATCATCATCATCATCATCATCATCATCATCATCATCATCATCATCATCATCATCATCATCATCATCATCATCATCATCATCATCATCATCAACAACATCATCAACAACAACAGCAGCATCATCATCATCATCAGCAGCAGCAGCAGTAACAGCAGCATCATCATCATCATCATCATCATCATCATCATCATCATTATCATCATCGTCGTCGTCGTCATCATCATCATCATCATCATCATCATCATCATCATCACCATCATTATCATCATCATCCTTATCATCAACAACAACAAAGCAACATCATCATCATCAGCAGCAGCAGCAGCAGTAACCGCAGCATCATCATCATCATCATCATAATCAGCAGCAGCAGTAGCAGTATTATCATCATCATCACGATAAGAAATACAAAAGTCGTTATTAACTGATACTTCACTGCCATATAACCATGAGAAGAAAATAAATTTTTTTTAAATAATAAAAAAGAATCAATGTGATTTTATTTACAAAAGAGTGATTTATGGCAGTGATCTAGCTAATATGGATATAGTTACTAAGATAATACACACAAGTGAGACAAACTAAAACCCTACACAACATCACTATTGCCAAATCAGCTTTAAGGCGAGAGAAATTCGGCGATACAGCTTCCTTGACGTTAGCTGTTATCGCCATGACAAAATCTGTTACCATGTTAATTAAGCCAATCCGGCGCAGATTGACAGAATAATGCTCAATTGAGCAATCAAACGGAAGGCATATGCAACACGTGACCGAGCCAACATAGTTAGTGCATCATTTGTCAGGCGAAACAGACATACTTCTATGGATGTCAGTGCTGTCTACGCGTATTTGTTAACCTATATTAACAATGGTTCTAGAACAAAGGTGGTTAAATACTCTTAAAAATGCAGGATTTCCGTTCTAAACGGCCATGTTTCAGTAGTGTATAAAAAAGTGCACGCACAGATTCATTGCACACACAACCTTTACGGTGGAGTAAGATGATTGCGTTTCTGCATAAATGGCGATGGTTAGAAAAGATTCCTCTGGCTTTCGCTGCACTCGCATGAATTTCGTCACTAATATTGCTAGAGTGATTGATACAGCTGCCGAGATATGTTACCTGTAAACAACGCCCAAATTTTCACATTGAAGTTGAAGAGTTTAAGTGAGTGATTGGTGATCATTTAGACGAATCTTATATTTAAGGAGTGTGAATTTTATATCGAAAGAAACAACGACGAATTTTAATCTATTCCAAGTGGTCTGGGCAGAATCTCAGTTTTCAAGATCGAAAATTCTACAGCCGAGGAGAACTTCGACGCATGAATAATGAAACTAATTAATAGTATATTTAATAATTGCATCTATTACAAAATTGAACGAAATGTAGAAATTGGGCATCCTTGACAGACACCACTGTCAGTAGAAAAGTTCTGCAATAATTCATTGAAGATCCTTACGCGACTACAAGTGTTGGTGTAGGGCGCACGTTCAATATTTTCAAATTCAGTTGCCATGCCATTATCTGCCGGATGAAATAGAACATTGCGATTCACCGAGTCAAATGCGCCCTTCAAATCTAGAAGGAAGGCTATTTTGAGACGGCGATATGAATGTTGCCGATCAAGTAATCGCATTACGGAAAAATTATTAACTATACCATCGAGACCTGGATGGGATCCGTCTTGTTCTTCTCCGGTATGCGATTCGTGCGAAGCTGGGAAATAGTGTAAAACCATTAAAAATGAGTTCATATAGAACCACGAAGGCAAGCTTAATTCATTAACAGATGGCACAATATTTAAAATGAATAATGTTGAATTAACTTATAGGAACGAATTTAAACATAAACTTCTACATGTAGGAATATATGGATACGGCTATAACCAAGTGTATACTACGATGGTTATCGCACGAATTACGATTGTCTTTCTGAAGATAGGAATGATGGTCGACTCGCTCCAAAAAACTGTCAGAATATGCTTCAGTTAACGTCTAACAGATCAAAGAATATTATTAGACGCGGAGCTAGAAAAAATTTGGCGTTTAGTTTCGAGAACCTCGACAAACATTTCAGAGACCTGATGACTAATTCAATATGAGCCTACAATGCAACATAAATTAATTATAATCAAGGTTGCGAACTTGATATAAACACCTGGCCCATTAAGTACATAAATTTGTCAGGATAAACTAACAATTTACCTGATTATCGGGTTGCGATCCGATTTTTTTTCATACGCTGCCTTCCTGATTATGGAGAAAAAATCAGTAAGACAGCAGATGCAAACAAATCGGATCGCAACTCGATAATCAGGTAAATGATCTATTCCCTGTCGCGAAACATGTTTATTTTAAACTAAGAATTGTATAGTGTAGAAAAGGAAATTCATCCAGTAGACCGGTTTCGTCCTTATGGGGAACTCATCACGTACTGGCCAGAATTTGCCACAGACAGGGCTCGAACTTGGGCACGTCTCCTTCTGAATCTGGTGCTCTAACCACTGAGCCACCCTGCCGCACAGTACACACAAATTTTAGTCATATACTAATTCAACATAAAGTAGGACCTGCATTTTGCATAGTGGATCTTACCTTCGCACAAAGTATGTTCGAATTTTCTGCATCAAGTGCAAATAACATCGATTTCAGAGAAGCTTGATATTTTGTAGGAAAGATGGTTGTTTTCCAGGAGAGGTTTGAGCAATTCTACAACGGACCAATTTATGGTCAAAGTCGACAAACGTGTTCCAAAACGAATAGAAGCTAAATTGTGACCACGCCATCTATTAATGATCGCTACACTGCCTAGCTGAGTCTAACATTGTTCCGAAGCTAACAACTACATCGAATACCAATTTTTCAGTTTTAAAACAATTTTTGTACAAAAGGCTCAAAGAAAATAATTCATAGAAAAGGATGGTGCACCCAGTTCTGCAATACTCAAGGATCCTGCATTCTAGTCTCGAATACTCAAGATATGTCAATTTATAAATAATCTGGCGTACGTGCTAGAGCACCTTGTTATCAAATTGGCTTTCAGATTCGCACATTAAATGCGCTGATGTGAAAATCTTATCTAGGTTTAATGAATGGTAGTTTACTTGAAAAAATTATGATATTTAGCAATCATTGATTTAATCAACATTCGCTACTTCTACATGGTCTAACAATGCGGTTTTATTAAATTGGGAAGTTGAAAGTGAAGGCGAAAAAGTAAAATCACGAATGAAGGTGTCAGAAGTAGTCTAATTTCAATCATCCACTCTGCACGAAACATTTGATCTAGTATAGAATCATTACTTTATGCATATAAGTACGTATACATGAATTTATGCGTGCATGAATAATGCGGAAACATACCCAAAATGACTGGCTTTAGATGAAGCAGCTGAAGATTTGCCAATATTTTCTTTCCCATTCTGCTCCTTATCATTACGTTGGCCTTTCATCGACGTGTTACCAAATCGGCGCTTCTCTCTCGTGCTGTCAGATGTTGCTTTTTGCCGACGCCTTAGCGCGACTGGCTTATTAGTTTCACAAACGTGTTTGCAGTCCTTTGCCAACGTGTCATTCTGTTGCTGCTTCGGTGTTAACAGCGGTGAGGATTTAGGCGAAACCCCGTCAGGAAGTCTAAAATGTCTGGCATGGTTGGCAGGCACACCTGCAACAGCATCATCTTAGGTTAAAAGATGATGTGAACAAAAAGTGAGGAAAAAAGCCTTAAAAAATTATTAATATAGGATAGAAAAATGCGAATTAATGAAGCTAAACAATTTGTAAACAGACATTCTTCTTCTAAATAACAAACACATAAAACTAAGATGGTTTAACAAAATACTGCATTGAGTTAACTTTCCATTGCAAGACAACACAAAAGAAACACACTTCTCACATGGTATTGCTAAGGAGATATACCAGGTTGGCATAACATACGGCTTACATCGTACATAGAAAATAATTTACACAATAGACCTTGGCTTCTTTTTTAGTAATCAACGCCGGCTGAACTGCCACAAGTTGCTCCATCATCCTATAGCCAACATGTTCTTAGAGCTTGACGAGTATTCTATGGGATAATCTCCGCGGTTCCCATGAATAAGTCAAGGCAAACAAGTAGCGGATTTAATACTAAGATTTAAAGACAATCATGTAGAACATCATCGGATAATATAGCCTTATCGCATAAAATCACTAAATAGTTCCAACGAAATTATCTACTGTTAAGGTCCTTAATTCATGAGTTCTCTAAAAAATTTTTAAAAATATATACACAGACAAAAGTTCAAATAGGATAGAATAATTACATGAATAATAACATTAATGGACCTGAGTGTTCGAAAGTAAATCACATAAAAATGCATTAGGTCGATAGTTCAACAGAAAAGATAGCCAATACGTGATGTGTTCCCAATAAGGACGAAACTGGTCTACTGGATAAATTGCCTTTTCTACAATATCCAATTCTTAGTTTATATTGACAAATGTAAGGAATTAATGGGTCAGGTGCTTATATTATGACCACAAACTTGATTTTAATAATTGTTATAACCGCCCGCGCAACCAATGTTCGTTTAATTTATAAGGCTTATTGGCTACCCGGACGACCTAAATCAATAAACATAAAAACGCACAAATACAAAATACCGTTTAACTATGCTATGTACCTGCACTAAGCTCCTAATGGGAAACTTCCCCATCTGACAAAAAAACATTAAAATATTTATATGTTAGGCATGGCGATCTTAGTAACAAATTAGTTCATGTAGAACCAGGAGGGCATTCAATCATAGCAATCTCCCATATGCGTGCGTTTTTTGCTTACCGTCTATCCATCAGTAGGAGTAAAATAAGAATTAAATCATAAGCAATGTAGCTCTTAAGCCAACTCACCATATATAATAAGTACTAAACCTGTAAAGGATACCAGCACCATGATTTTGGAGAAAGACTTCATCTAACCCGTTAAACAAGCAACAGTGTTTTGCTCCTGTTTCGTTGGATATCAGTTATAACATTTTCGTGTTCACCCTGACATCATTCAATGAAACATAAAGTCATTACTTATTCTTGTTTGCGGTGAACTAAATATATGCCGTTAAGTATTAGGTATAGCGTACCTTGTAGAAAGGTAGTTCAAATAAAACCAAAGTCAGCATGAAGAAAAGGTATAAACTAGTTAACAAATTTGATTCGTCCTTGTTGGTTACATATCAGTAGGTGTAATTATATATATATATATATATATATATATATATATATATATATATATATATATATATATGGACAGAATGACTTATTAAAGCAATTTTAAATTTAACTGAACATATAATCATTCATTTTATGACGTCCAATAAAAGAAACATTCACAAGTGTCAACGTTATACATTTTAGATAGAAAAAACTTTATAAATTTTAGGCATACGGATAGACAGCACAGACAGAGAGAATAGACATGCACCACCAAGTAACAACTGCTGCTTCATTTCTACCAAGCAGGACAAGTTACACTTAAACGAGTGCTGAAAAGGGACACTTAATCACTCCCTCCTAAAGGGGCGTGCTCCCGACTCAATAATTTCGATAAATAAAAATAACCAAAATGAGAATAACACACATCCTGAACACCTGCCACTCCAGAAACAGCCTCATTCTCTGGTTTTGACCGACATCAGCTATCATTTTTTAAATCAAGTTTGCGAGCTTGAAGTAAACACCAACCCCTTTGTATTTAACCAGTCGTCGAACAACATAACAAAACTACCGTCAGTCGCAACGTACTGACGCGTTTCGACCTTCCATGATCATCATCAGAGTACAACGGTAAATTGACTAGCGAGTATCAAACCGCATTGCATATATGAGTAAAAGCAAACATAGACATGCGGCTCTCAAATTTCGTGGTTAGCATGGCCTCCTTCAATTAAGCATCTAAGGACTATATATTATCGGTTGCGATGAGTACATATGTACACCTTTATGAATCAGATATTGTGCACCGTGTAACACGTTAGTTCATATAGGGCCAGGAAGATACGCATAATTCAATAAAAGTTGCATACAATGCTAATTATAGAAACGATTTTTAATTAGGACCAAATTTAAATGTAATTTCATCCAAGGATACGTGTGTACGCATAGGTTATCAGTTTAAACTAAACAATGCACACAGTAATAGAGGCAACTCATTAAGTAGACCATTTTCATTTTCATTGAGAATTTGTTACGTACTTGCCAGAATTTGCCGCAACCGAACTCGAACAGGGGCACATTTGCTTCTAAGCCTAGCAGTCATACCATGACACCACATCTGCCACACAATGCACCAGATTTCATTTATATACAAACTTGTGTCTTGGCTAGCCTTACTTTCAGGCGGAAACATATTGTCCTCTATATATATATATATATATATATATATATATATATATATATATATAGATAGATAGATAGCAAATCAATTCATCGTCATTATTAAGCAACGCTTCAGCAGTAGCCTAGACGGCTTCTTCGGAGACTTACGTAGCAAGCAAAGCATCATGCTTGAAGAAATAAGAAAACCGAAAATATCTATTTATAAGTAAAAACAAATAATCTAAATAGGACATCAAAAGAACTCAAACAAGACTGGATTAATCAGTTCAAACTTGCTTTAAAGAACTGCTATCACAACCCACACAATCAATGATTGTTTATGTTAAGTCAATTGGCCGACAACTTGAAAAACTTAACTGATTTATAACTAGTACAATTCTACTTATTAAAAAAGAGAAACTACAATTCAATTAAAAAATCGAACATTTGATTGACTGATGGACTGAATTATGCGAGTAGTAGTGCACAAGTTGTTGATAATTGTTTACTTCAAGCTCGAAAACTTGATTTAGTGAACTGCTATCACCATCCAGACAATCAATGATTATTTAAGTCAAGTCGATTGATAGACAAATTAAAAAAGCTTTACTGATTTAGAACCAGCACAATTCAAAGTAATACAATAGGAGAAACTACAATTCAATAAAAAACAATCGATTGATTGATTGAATGATTTATTAATTGATGCAAGTAGCAGTACACAAGTTGTTGGTTGGTGTTTACTTCAAGCTCGCAAACTTAATCTAATGAATAGCTATCACCACACAAGCAATCAATGATTATTTAAGTTAAGTCATTTGATAGACAACTTGAAAAGCTTTACCGATTGAGAATTTGTACGAATCAACTTAGTAACAGAAGAGTAACGGCAATTCCATTCGAAAATCTATCGATTGATTGATGCAAGTAGTAGTGCACAAATTGTTAAGTGCAGCAAACTGAAGAACAAAAATAATAGGCCGACAATAAATGCCTATTCGACAGTTATTAATTAATAAAACTAAAGACCAACTAAATCAATGTCAAATTGGAAGCATGCTAGTTGGCTGATTACTTAGGTGATTGAGAAACGTATGGAATGTTGAACCCAACTTCAACAGTTGGAATATAATTGGAAGATCGAACGGATGCCGTATGCAGGAATGGTGTTGGCCTTTTCCATAAATTAAGGCGTTAGCAAATGAATACATGCAATAAATTACAAAAATTAACCGATGAAGGAATATTGAAAATGTGCCATTAGAAACAGGTCTAAATGCATGATAAAATAAAGATTAGTGTTCTGTGTGTTATCAGATTTCTGAAGATGGTACAGGAAATGAAATACCGAAACGTCAAATAACCAAGGTTAGATCTAAATTCATTTCCAATGGTTAGGACGAACAGTCAGCCTTCGGAGTGATGGGACCAATCCATACTCAGCCACCACGAAGCCGAATTCAGCACGTACTTGTAGATGAGGATCAATTGGATCGTTGCGGAACTGAGAGTGCTGTTGAAAAACTATGCGCCGAATTTGAATAGATAAACAAATGAAAGAATGCGCAACAGAGTATACAATATAGAGCGCTGAATTAAAGTAAAATTGATTCGACAACAAGATGCAATCAGGATTTCAATGTCTGCTATCACTGCAAATCAAAAGACTAATAATTTGATCGCCATTGCGTTCCGACGATAGCCAAGGAATTCTGAAGTGCTCGATTAGTTTCAACAAGCAAGAAACGAAGGTGGAGATCGTAGTCTCCAATATATTAATTGTTTATAGGATTTTACCTGTAAAGCAGATTTAAAAATACTTCTCTACAGAATCCTGTTTATTGTAAGATCGTAGTAGACAATATAATTGTATCAAATTTGGCGAGAATAAATTATTTTAATTCTAAAAATTTGATTAAAATGATAGTTAGTAATCCAGAATGAATGTCATTTAACATAATACTTGTAATTATTGGTTCAAATACGCAAAATATCAACGTAACAAATAGCCTTTCCTAACCAGTTTTACTAGCAAAATCTTATCAACTGTGGCCTTTACGAAATGATTCAGCGACGCTTTTACCCTTGTACTAAAGTATAACTCACACAGAATAGTATCCAGTTGACTCTAAATCACTTTTCCTCACGCTCTGGGAGTGTAGAGTGGTGGACTTGTTCCTACAATCATTGATATGCAGAAAGTATAAGAGTCAAAAGTCTAGTAACAGATTTATGGCTAGGCTTCAAGAGAACAGAAGTGTTAGTCGATTCTTCTGATGGCTGGCACTAATTCTTGTTCAATTATGTAGCTTCAAAGAATACAAGGAAGAATGCGATTGGCAACGCCCCCTCCTTAGTATTAAAGTAAAAAAATCACCCTACCAATCCAAATATGAATTAATTGCTGCTTCTATTGGATCCCAAAGGGTCCTATGATAAAGTATTACATTTTTCGCTACACAGACTCTAGTGCTAAAGTCAGTATAAGCCATCAGTCTGAAAAGTGATTGGTTATTACATTTACTTTCCTTTCATGCTGCCTTTGGTTTATCCTTCTAGTCACAACTGAACTAATTTGTTACTAGGTTCGCAAAACCTAATACATACTTGCATATATATTAGTTCTTCGCAACAAACAGTATTTAACTGTAATATATTGAATTCAATGATGTCATGCTTATCGCGAAATGTGATAACTGATATCGATGAAGGCCAGAGTGTATGGTTTAACTGGAGTAACAGGTGTTCGGAAATTGTTGTAATCCTCAATTTGGGTGAACTTTAGCATAAATTTATATCCATCAGGTTGGTATCATGTACCGACTCGAAACCATAGTGTTAGTATCCGGTACTCATCGATTTCAAAAAAGGTATCAGTTACTAACACAATAGCCATAGTGTTAATATCCTTTACAGACTCGGTATATATATTGTATAGTGTGAGTTAGCATTGAAGTCGTATTGTCGTTGACTTTAGATTATGTTAGCTTCACTATTACAGGTTTACACATTCGTCTAGGAGATTGTACCGTCCTATTATTCCACATTCTTCTACCAAATATATAGTGGTTAAAGGGCGTAATACCGGCTCCTACTGATGAGTCGCCAGTAAGCTCGAAACGAATGTGCATGAGATTATACTTTCCGTTCATGCTGCCTTTGGTTTATCCTTCTGGTCACAACTGAACTAATTTGTTACTAGGTTCGCAAAAGTGATTGGTTATTACATTTATCAAGGTTGCGATCTTGATATACACGCCTGACTCATTATGTACACATATTTGCCAGTATAAACTAAGTATTGTATAGTGTAAAAAAGACAATTCACCCAGTAGACCGGTTTCGTCCTTATTGGAACTCATCACGTACTTGCCAAAATTTGCCGCGGACAGGGCTCGAACTTGGGCACGTCTGTTTCGGAATCTGGAGCTCTAAACAATGGACCACCCTGCCACACACTACACACGATTTTCAGTTATATACTAAATAAAGTTGTTAGCTGTATTGACAACGGTAGCATGAGTCTTACTGATAACATCGAGACACAGCCATCCTACATATGATGCGAGGCCTTGAATTAAGTTTAACTGTGCAGTTAGCATTTATAATTAAATGCGCAGTAATAGAACGGGATTAAGCGCGACAGAGAAGAAACCAAGTTGCTGCTGGTGAAGGAAAATTTAAACACTGATGCCGAAAGATCAGATGCTATGGGAAGGTGGGGAGTGTCAGTCGGTAGTTGCAGAACACCTAGAAGAAGGATAACTAGGCTAAAAATCCAATATTATAACTAGAAATGTATGCATAAGTGGACTTTTGCAGCCATCGCATAGATACGAATAGTTTTCATAGATTTGCGTCGATGAAGTATAAGTTTGTAAATGCTGATTAGTTGAAAATTATGATTTCAGTTTATGCATGTGTCTGTCTGTGTATGTGTGTAGTTCATACGTATTTATAAATGCTATTATGTATGAATGAACGAATTACCGGACAACTTTGCCAATAGCACAGATATCCGCCAATAGTATCCATTTTCACCATTTTTGTTATTAATTGGAATTATACTACATTGTACGTTCAGGAAGCAGTCGCCGAAGTTCTGCCGGACGGTAGATAAGACTTTCGTGACTATGTGGACGAATTTGTACTATATTTTGATGGCCAAAATTCTGCCTAGACAACCTCGAATAGATAAGCAATCGCCGTTAGGTCTTTCGATATGAAATTCGCACCATTTAAGCGTAAATTACTTCTATAAGATCAACCATCACTCAACTGGACTCTGTGGCATCCGGTGAATGTATGGAAGTAGTGTACAGGTTTACATATCTTGATATCCATATCAATAAGTTAGGCAATATGAGTGACAAAATTAATTTGAGAATAGCGAAATATAGAGTAACCTTCTCCAGCCTACGCCATTTATGAAGAAACGTCAGTATCTCACTCCGCCTTAAATGTCAGACGAGCAATGCATCTGCACATTCAGATTTGGTAAAATCTATTGAAACTTTGGTATTTAGAGCCGATGATCTTAAACGCTTACAGGCACTCAACTACCGTTGTTTACGGTTCATAGCCCATATAGATTACCAACAACGAGCATGCAACGCTGACATCCGTAGACATAAATTTTGGCGTGGCCAACAAGTGCTCCTCATTAGACAAACAAATAAGTCTCGAACAACAACGCTGGCTCAGTCATGTATTACGCATGGTTTCACCTCGATTTCCTAGTTCACCCCTATTCTCTGTCAGTACCAGATTGGCGTAGGAATCAAGGTGATTAGATTCTGATATAGCAGATTCAGTGAACATTTACGAAAATTAATTTGGCTAGTATAAGACTCATTCGTCCTTCAGGATGGGATTCAATTGCGCATCATACTTCATGGTTGGAAACCCCGCACGATATGGCATCGTATCGAGTTGCAGATTTCAATTGTAATAATATTAATTTTTTTCTTAGTAAGGTAGAGTGAAGTGTGGAGTTCGGTCGGTTTTACGATGCAATAAAATTAAAAAAACGTATGGGAGCAGTATTGCCGATATCGCCTTGCCTTAAAATTGACTGTCATCGTGGTGCGTGTATCATTTATGTGTTCTATCTAGGTAAGTAGCTCTAGATCGTCTCTTGCATAAATTTCTTCCATTTAACAATATTTGCGCCTACAAGCACTTCAGTATTTTGCGGTGTGTAAGCATTCAGGTTATCAATGCCGCGTTTTGCGTATGCGGGTAATAGCTGTACACGGGCAGTTACACAAAGATCCGATTTGTCACTTTTCCAATTTTGTTTTGTCTATTGATCGGGTTGACTCATGTTTACTTCAATTGGAAATGCGGTTCTATCACATCTTTGTTTACTGGCCAGTAAACAAAGATGTGATAGAACCGCATTTCCAATTGAAGTAAAAATGAGTCAACCCGATCAAAGACAAAACAAAATTGGAAAAAGTGACAAATCGGGTCTTTGTGTAATATTTTGCTTGTTATAAATGGTCATTATTGAGATTTTTATAAATTTATTTTTATTATTAATCCTTTTTTGTAGTTTTACTTTTATTATTATCATGTTTATACGACAATGAAGCGTCAGTTATTAAAGGCTGTTGTATTGCTGCCAGTGATGATGACGTAAGCATGTTTGTATGTATGGATGAATATTTAAACACAAATTCATCAAATCTACGTATATAGTCCTTTTATTCTTAATTTTCGCTGAAAGTATCGATTAAAGACGTTAATCTTTTTATGAAGAACTTCGTTAAACAGATTTCATTTTAATGAAGTACACATAATAAAAAATTGCAGAAATAGCTTAAAATGGCATATTCTTATATGATAAATACATATGGATAGAATGAAGATAAAAAATGTGGCTCAATGGAAACCGTTTAAACGAAAAAGTATAAATGCCAAGTAGGCAGAAAAACTAGCCTACACACAGACTATTATTTCGAATAAGCAGTTAACTTTAGTGAATATTTAATGGAATCAACAAGCATAGCTTAGATGCCGCACAAAAGTATTGCAAGTTTCCGAAAGAAAATGCCTAACAACAGACGTGAGCAGGAGATAAATTGCGGCTAGACAAATAGGTGAACATTAGTTGCTGACTTACTTGCCTCATTTTGTATTGGGTTTGCAAAGACAAAAAAATTGTGTAGACTAACATTTTGGCACCACAGTGCCCTTAACTACTTCCGACTAGACGTGTTAAAAACGCATGACATTTCATAAGGTCAATTGAGAAGTGATTACTGGTACACTTAAATGGTACATCGCACCATTGCATTGGTCAAGGCATTTTCTGGTAATGACAGAAAGTGGAGAACAACAATGCAGCGGGCCAGCGACACAACTCTAGACACCGAAAAAGCATAAAAAACCACATAAATGGCTGCCTTATAGATCAGTTAGCAGTAAACTGAAGATTTCAGAGCGGCTAAATCTACCTAACAGAAGTTTTACAGATATTTGCGGAGATTTTTCAGCGTTCTCTTTTAAATGTGGTGGAGTTATTAAAAAATGGCACTGAAAATGCCGCGAGGAATACAGAAAACTGAACACACATTCTTCCATACACCTTTTGAATGATATTTTTTGTTGCGCTGTATGACCACCAAATTTAACACATCCACAATTTACTTTCATGTTTTATGACTTGCATTAGGAATTCTGCAATAATCAGATTAATAATAATTTCAAAGTAAACGCCGTGTAACACTACTTGGTGGTTGGGTGCTGATTGGTTCCATTACGTCAAAGGCTTCCCACTACAGAAAAGGATGAATAATCTAACACTACTGAATTTTTTCGTTTCGATGCGTTCAAACATACATGCATACATCCATACATGCACAATACAAACATACAAACATAAATAAATACATACATACATAAATAAATACAAACATACATACATACATACATACATACATACATAAATACATACATACATGCATACATACATACATACATACATACATACATACATACATACATACATATATACATAAATATATACATACATACATACATACATACATATACATACATAAAAACATACATACATACATACATATTACATACATACATACATACATACATACATACATACATACATACATACATACATACATACATACATACATACATACATACATACATACATACATACATACATACATACATACATACATACATACATACATACATACATACATACATACATACATACATACATTCATACATGCATACATACATACATACATACATACATACATACATACATACATACATACATACATACATACATACATACATACATACATACATACATACATACATACATACATACATACATACATACATACATACATACATACATACATACATACATACATACATACACACATACATACATACATACATACATACATACATACATACATACATACATACATACATACATACATACATACATACATACATACATACATACATACATACAGACATAAATACATACATACATACATACATACATACATACATACATACATACATACATACATACATACATACATACATACATACATACATATATACATACATATATACATACATATACATACATATACATACATATACATACACATATATACACATATATACACATATACATACATACATACATACATACATACATACATACATACATACATACATACATACATACATACATACATACATACATACATACATACATAAATACATATATATACACATAAACACATACATACACACGTATATTCATACATACGTATATACATACATACGCACAGTAAGGTCAAGTGTAGGCTGGCGTCATATGAAAGAAAAATCCACTTGCCTTTTCGAGGAACATTGAAGGCAGCAGGAAGGCCACTCTGCACGATAGTGAGAAGCGTGCTCCTGGACCAAAAGGTAGGCGTCGCCAGTTGCTTTCTACTTTAATTTTTCTGGCGATGATGCACGTGAAACGAAAAATAATGACGGTCATCAGTGTATATTTGGGCAAGAGGGTAAATGCTCTCTAGCTCTTTGTTAATTAATTCATTATAGCACTACCTGTATGACTGGCAAGAGCCTGTCGGCCATTAGGCTAAAATAATAATAATAATAATAATAATAATAATAATAATAATAATAATAATAATAATAGTAATAAAAATAACAATAATAATAGTAATCCACAGGAATTAATTGTCAACACCACAGCTGGCAATACAGGAGCACTTTAAAACTGAAGGTTTAATGTCATATAACCACGAGAAAAAGAAAAAGACTTATGACAATAATAATAAAACAACGAAAATAGTAATTTACAACAGTCCAAGCTGATAATGAAGAATGAGTAATCAAGCAATAGATCTATATCAGATAAAAAAATCTATCTAGGAATCACATAGAAACTACGCATTCTAGACTTGTGCACACCACAACCTGGGACTAGTCAATATTAAGCTACGGCAACTTGTCTTAGGACAGAAAAGCTAAATTAAAAGATAACAGTCTCTTACAAAGCAAGCTAAAGTAAAGCACTTGTTCAAATGACTGAATAATTGAGGCTTCTCTTCTATTTCATTCGACGAGCAACCACGGAAGCTGGGAGTCTATTGTATACATGATGGCGAGTTACACTCAGTTATAGAAAAAAGTAGCGTCGACAATCGCCTACATTCTTGCTTGCCCTGGAACTAGTGCACTTAAGCAGAAACAATTATGACAGCCTTCGGCAGAATCAACAAACAAATGAGTCCAACTAACCTTCAGACTTTAGCCGGTCACCACAAGGTAATCTTAACTCCCACCTTTCTACTGAAGCATCAGCCTCGCCATAACGCTCCGCATAACTGGTGTTCGCATTAGGCGGGTTTAAAATTTCCAACGGTTTGGAAGTTGATCCGTTCGGTCTGCCAGGTCCATTTGGCGTCGGTAATTGAGTTTTTATCCAATTAAACCCAATACAGCTCTCATGGTCTCTTCTCGAGCCACTGAGTTGTGTCTGTTTCTCATTGAGCTTCTTCTGGCCAAGTGGTGATGCCGTAGATTCGTGTAGCCCCTGTAGTATTAAACAATATTTATTCAAGTTTTAAAAAAACTTTCAATATAAATTGCAGTTCGAAAGAATTCTAGGTAATCGAGACAAAGGATGATAAACACTACTTGCATTTCCAATTACTTTGATTTCAGATTAAACCAATTTTAACGAGGAACAATTTAGTGGATTTCTACACACTTATTTAATGCAAAAAATATAAACAGCCATAAAGGTTTCTCACAAAGAAGGCTCACACTGAACTAGGGACATACAACTAAATGCCTCTCAGAAGGTATCTACAAATGGCAACTGAGCACGCGACTCGTGCCATTGTACACGTAAAGACGGAAAATATGTACCGTTACTAAGGGGAAGCTTGTTTGGGGCAGGACAGAAAGATTTCATAAAATTCCGAAGCAACATAACCACAACGTCAAAAACGCCTGCCTATCGCTAGGTAGCAGCCAACCGGAAGTAAGGTGAAGCCAAGCAAGCAGGTGCTCATGCATATATACTGACATCATAAACAGCATCACATCAACATGAATTTAATCAGAGAGAATTTGGTTGGCTGGAGACCAGCGGACACTAGCTAATCTACTCGGTAGCGATAGCTTGAAACTTGCCGTTGAACATATAGATGTTGCCTTTCCGTAAAGCTCTTTGGCTAAAACTTTTTTGTGTAAAGGTCTAGTTCGCTTCAGTTATGGGTGATATCAAGGTAAATAAACTCACATTAACTAGATATCCCCGTCTCCGTAAAAACCTTTTGTCTAAATTTATTATTTTTGGTAGCACTAACACTGCTACTCTCCTTTTGAAACTTTTCATTTGTATTTTAAATATTTTATTCTTGTTGTCATATGGAAATGATGCATCAGTTGCCAACGCCTTTTGTAATGCTGTCCGTGACGTTAATGATAATGATGATGACAATGACGATGAGGATAATGATGATGATGATAACAATGATGATGATGATGATGATGATAACGATGATGATGATGATGATAACGATTATGATGATGATGATGATGATGATGATGATGATGATGATGATGATGATGATGATGATGATGATGCATTAGGCATAGAGCCCTCTCATATAACGTGAGGTCTACAAATATGCTTAAGTATGAGGCGAACAATATTTTAAATAAGTAACATAATGAGATGAAGCAGGCCAGATTTAAATTGTCAAATTGCCATAACCGATGGAAAATTTGGATACTAGCACATCATCAGGTGTTACGTGAAAATGATGGCAGACCATCTAAGAAAGAGAAATTCTGAATGGAAATCATTCAGGCCCTCTAAAATTGGGATATTTGTTTATTAAACGCTTACAGAAGTATGAATATTTTCCCTACTTCTACGTCAGAGACATCAATACTTAAGTGATATCTGGAATTAGCATTAGACGATGACGTTGTAATGTCGCATAACTATGGCAAAAATTGAGCAGAACCGGCAAACCGAATAAAGATGAAGTACTTATAGCCTGAAGGAAAAAGACACCATATCAATACACAAATACAAAGTCAATTAGACTTGTACATGACACAAAATCCAAATCAAGAAAATCAAAATATCAAAACTAATCAACCTGCGTAAGAGGCTCAGAGGTTAGAGCAACAGATTTCAAAGCAGACAAGCCCAAGTTCGAGTTCTGTTCTCGACAAATTTTGGACAGTTCGTGATGAGTTCCGAATAAGGACTAAACTAGTCTACTGGATGAATTGCATTTCCCACATCATAAAATAATTATTTAAATCAAGTTTGCGAGCTTGAAGTAAACACCAAACCCATTGTATTTAACCAGTCTTCGAACAACATAACAAAACTACCGCCAGTCTACTGGATGAATTGCATTTCCCACATCATAAAATAATTTGTTTATACTGAAAAATGTATGTAAATAATGAGTCAGGTGTTTATATAAAGTCCGATAATCACGCCCACTTCCTCCACCTTTTTCAAAATTCTGCAATAAAATATTGTAGTAAATTTACATCGCCATAAGTTCAAGACGCAGGCATTCAAGTTTCCCCATATGGCAGATTAGTCGAACTTGATAACGCGGACGATTTCGTATTATTAATCGATAATCAAAATTATGTCCAGACCACTTAGAATAGATAAGCAGTCACTATCTGGCTTTCGGTATGAAAGTAATTACTTAAACATTACTCATCACTTAATCAAACTCTACGTTCTCAAAGTGAGTATTCGACAGTTGACAGTTTCACATAGCTTGGTAACTGTATAACTAAGGTAACACAGAGTGACGAAGTGAATATCAAAACCGCGAAAGCCACAGCAGCCTTCTATTACCTTCACCATTTATGGCGAAACTGGAATATTTACTTTGATTACAAGGCCATATGATCATGCATTTGTACGTGAAGTTTTGTTATGCCCTACATAAATTTGATCATTAATATTCGAAGACCAAAAAAGAATTTATGTATTAGATGTTGCGTACCTTGTAATAAAATAGTTCAAATAGGACCAGAAGGATAAGCCAAAGTTAGCATTAACAAAGAGTTTATTCTCAGGTACGCATATGTTGCGTGTTTACTGGTATCTCATCAGGAGCCGAATAGTGTTAACTTCATATAAAGGCTTCGACTATGTGACTTCAAAGCCAACTCACTATATATATAACGAGCATGTAAAAATTGTCAATACTATGGTTTCCTAGTCGATTCATAGTACTAACACAATGGATTACAAAAAATGTTAAATCTGAAAGGCACACAGGCGTTCGACCGCCGTTCTTTCGAGAGCATAGCCCATATAGCTTGTCAACGGCGAATAAGCAACTCGGAAATTCGGAGACGTTTTTTTGGAAGCGGCCTACTAGAGCTTCCCGTTAGACAAACAAATAAGGCTCCAATGATTGTGCAGTTTCAGCCCCACTTTACGCATAATTTTAGTTCTGTTGCCCAGCAGAGCATTATTCACTCATCCAGCAGCAGACTAGGTAAAATATACTAGATAGACAGATTTTGGCACGGCGAAACAAGTTGAAGTCAACCGGAATCAATCATATAAACAGGAGGAAAAGAAAAAAAACTTATAACAATAATGAAATGACAAAAATCAGAATTTAAAACCTAGGTATGAGATAGAAACTAGGCTTCCTAAAACTCTGCACAACACATCCTACTTACTGGTTAGAAACCCTATGCGTTTTGATATCGAATAATTCTCATTGGCGATATTTTTCCAGATTACTAGTAGTTAACTTGATCTTAACTGCCTTTTTTGAGGTTGACTGAGTTAACTCCGAGATTCTGTAATGTTTACGAATCGATAGTGAATATAGCGAGGAAGCTGTTTATTTACCTTGAAGTTGACAAGGCGCAGATTATGTTATCTGGAAATATAGATGGCTTCTTTAATTTTTTCGTATAGCTTGACTTCTTCATTTAGGCCAGATCTATCCCTTCAAAATCATTATTTGTTTACAACATTCCGTTTTAAATTACATGTTTAGTAACAATAATAGCAATAACTTTTATTAGAACGTGCAACAGGCTGGCTCAGTAGTTGGAGCAACCGATTCCTGAGCATATGTGCTCAGGTTCGAACCCTATCCATAACAAAATCTGGACGGTACGTGAAGAGTTCCTAATAAGGACGAAATCGATATACTGGATGAATTGCCTTCTCAGCATTATGTGATGCATCGTTTATACTGACAAATGTATGTAAATAATGGGACTGGTGTTCAATCTTTAATTACGGATGGGCAGCACTGTATTATCACATTTGTAGATTCTGTCGTATTGCAGTTTATGTTAACGATATTGGCAGAACAAATTTGGCTATCATATTACTTGCCTTAATGCTATAAACGTAACTGCCAATTTAGCGAAATTTAAAAATCTACACAACTAGGAATATGAAGCAATACCAGTTTCATGGCTATGCAGTAATGAGCCAAAACATATTAAATTGTGATTGGTTGGTCGGTGGTAGCTAGCATGATCGCCTTGGCAGTCATACTGAGCAGGACCCACCCAAAAGCCAAAAAAATTGTAATTTTTTTATCAGACAGAATATGCCAATAGCATGTTAAGTTTAAAAGATTGTTGTTCAATTTTTTGTTATAAAAGTTCTTTTAAAATAGATTTTTTGAGAGAAACGTTTATGAAATTGAAAGAATTTGTATGTGCTGCGTTTGAAATAAAACTGTGAACAAATCAATTTTAATTACATAAATTTGGACCAATACAATTAATTACGACAAAACCTCGCAGTTATTAGTTTGTTACCTTTGTAACGTAAGGTTAGGTGTACTTAAAAACACCTAAATACGGTATATCTGGTATTATTTACTCAATTATAGTTCACAAAGCACAAAGCGCCATTTATCATCATTATCGCATAATCACAGACTGCAATACAACAACATTCAATAACTTACGCTTCATTGCCACTTAACCATGCGAAAAATACAACCAAAAAGAAATATGTTTAAAGAATTCTTTAAATCAAGTTTGCAAGCTTGAAGTAAACACCAATCCCATTGTATTTAACCAGTCGTCGAACAACATAGCAAAACAATCGTCAGTCACACGTACTGACGCGTTTCGACCTTCCGTGATCATCATCACAATGTATGCAAGGCTACTAGAGATGAGAGCAGCATATCTAATTTTGCTTTCCATATATATTCAATGCGGCTTGATCCTCGATTGTCAGTTTGCCGTCGTACTGTGATGATGATCATGGAAGGTCGAAGCGCGTCAGTGCGTTGCGACTGGCGGTAGTTTTGTTATGTTGTTCGCAGACTGGTTAAACAAAATGCGATTGGTGTTTACTTCAAGCTCGCAAACTTGATTTAAAGAATTGTTACCACTACCCGCGCAATCAATTATCGTTTAATGTTTAAAGAATCAAATAAATGAAAGTTTTAAAAGGAGTGATCTATGAAGTGGAGAACCTAGTTTAGATGGAGATACTTACCTAGGTATCACAAGTCAACTTGAAGGAAAGGCAACATCGAAAATAAAACTGCATTTCGGCTTTCAATGTTCCGCTTCGTAAACAGAACTAAACCATGCTATCTCTGTTCAACTAAGAAAAGAATTTTAATAAGTTAATTCAACCAAAAAACCGCAACAAGATCGCCACTGAGTTTGATTTACTATAACATCGCAAATGGTTCCAAAACTAGAATTACGATGCGCAAATTGACGTCAATCTTGCGATGGCTGGCAGAATATTTCTCTATTTGGTAAAAGAAATGAAGCTAGACGTAAAGCGTAATCGATTCAGCGCCCTCCAAATCTAGAAAGAAGGCTATTGAGAGAGGGCGACGTAAATTTCGCAGGTCAAGTACTCGCTATAAGGTAAAAATGTTATCTATACAACCGCGTTCTGGCCGGAATCCGGTCTGTTCTTCTCTAGTATGCTATTAACGCGAAGCTTTGAAATAGCGTAAGATAATCGAAACAATATCAAGTTGGTAAATATAGAACCAGGATTACACTTAACGCATTAAAAGTTGGGCACAACGCCAATTGTTGAAACGATGTGTTATTAACTTTTAAGGGCCAAATTTGAGTAAATGTATATATATATATATATATATATATATATATATATGAGTATATATATATATATATATATATATATATAAGGAACGACTCGTATTAAGTTTAAATCACGAAGGTTATCACACGAATTACGATTGTCTTATCCGAAAATAAGAATGACGGTCCACTTCCTTCAAGCCAGCGGCACGGTTTCCTCATTCCATACAGTACGAGAGAGATTAGTCTAGGTCCTACGAATTATATCGCTACCGTTACACACACACACATAACGGAGATCTGAATATTTCATGCGCAGGGGTCCATTTACGCTTAAACCCTTACGATCAAATAATGCCACTAGTTATTTGTGCCAACTCGGAGACCAGAAAATGGAAATGGGAGTACACCAGACGTATACCAGCGAAAGTTCTATGTCGCTTTAAAGAATTGGCGTCGACAATCTCCTGCCATCAAGCTCACCATGGAGTGAGTCAATGTTATTACGACCAATAGACGCAGTCATAAGCTAGACCGATCGGTATATTTATAGTAGATTATTATGGATAAAAACTGACGAGATCATACCCGTACCCGAAATATCTCCGATAATAAGGCGTCTGATTGGTTACAGCTTGCTAGTGGTCAAGTAGGAATTGCTACGTTTAAAATGAGGAAGCCTTAAATAAAAGAAAGCCGTGGCTATTTAAAAATTAAGTTATTCTAATTCGAACATACACTTGGATAATGTATTCGAGACTAGAATGGCGGATAGACACTAATTGACGTTCAATACACCATATAAAAATTGCGGTCTGATCATCGTTAGTCAGTTTGCCATGCTGCTCTTATGATGACCATGAAAGATCGAAATCCGTCAGTACGTGCGACTGTCTATAGTTATGTTATATTTTATGAGAAGCTAAAGAAAATGGCATTTAAACAAATCTTCTATACCTTAAAAAACTAATGTTATGTATTTCACAGTTGGTATTAAAAAACTAATTTCTTAATCAAATAGACTTTCGTGCTGCTGATTTTCTATATCGACGACAATCATAACCAGACTGTTAATAGAACCCTTGAAGACTACAAGCTCGCGTGAATGAAGCCTACGGATACGTGGTTCCAGATGCTGAAATTTGGTTTTTCACATTGCCAAGTAGCAGGTTATATATATATATATATATATATATATATATATATATATTCTTATAATTAGGAAAACACAAATAACAAAGTGGACAAAGGCCATTTATTTCGTGAATACTAATCATCTCTTATACAATCATACATATTTATACATTTTGGGTTTTCAATTGATTATGCTAGTGGTAACAAATGTGACTCGTTTTTACTGATGTTTCTTGTTTTGGACAAACAATGTGAGCGTTTAACACTTCAATCCACACTGGCGCTGTTACCATGTGAAAACGAAAAC
>JAQBSW010008703.1:0-32650 GCA_029291075.1 Eudiplozoon nipponicum
TAAGTATGGACATATTGCTAAATTTGATCTTGCTCGTCGTGTAGTAGAGACTGGACACACTATTAACTGGAATGATTGCAAACGCATAGTAATACTTAGTTGCACTAGGGTGACGAGATTGATTAGAGAATCTATCGAAATTAAGTCGAGAGATAATATTATGAGTGAAGCAGCTGTTGAAAAATCGTCAGGTTTGATTTTGAACACCGCTTTAGCTAGTGACAGGAAAAGGCGTTTGCAGTGAATGTAAGAGGTTCTGCGAGCTAGTTGTCTATTTAGTGCAATATTGCCCTCCTTCCAAATATCTGGTAGCTGTTATTTCGATCCGCGTTCATGATTAATCCATGGCCCTTTCCCGAAGGTTGATGTGAGAAGGCAATTGTTTTATCAACCAAAATGTTGCAAAGCAAAGATAGAAATTGCATAAAAGTAGTCACAATAAATATAAAATATAAATCCGAGTATTTTGTTGTTACAATAATCCACTGTATGCTAGGTTTTGAGTGTTAATTCACATAAATCCACAGAATTGTAGGGTTTCGGATAAATTATTGAGAAATAAACATAATATAAATGCCTAAAGTCTTAATTACACTGTTAGTGGTCATGTAGGAATTATTAGTTCACACAAAATATATAAATCCTGACTTTGAGCGTTTAGTCGCATAAATCCACTGTGTGTTACTTGCGTATTGCGCGCGGGTCTGTCTACTTAATATTAAACAAAACCCTATTAATTACAAATAAATTTGCAGTTCAAGAAATCTCAATTAAAACTACTTGAAACTAACAGAGATTGTTGCTAAAATCACAGTTACGAGAAATATTGTGTAAAACCAGAATTAGACTATTTGATCTTAAAGAGAACTTAATTTGTCAAACTTGAACATCGTTTGGTTGTAACGCGGAGCCGCGTATTACATACATTCCTCCCCCCCCCGACAATGAAAATTAGTACACAATGAAGAGGCTAACCTTACAGGTGTTATGGCTCTGCCCTAACGAGTAAACACTGATGTTGGCTCTGTCGACACTGAATCTGGTTTCTCTATATTTCGCAGCGGCGTGACGGCGTCAGTTGGCTCTGTTGCTGGTAAGATATCGGGCGTCAGCCCGTGGTCAGCAAAACTGTCTGGAGTTGGAATAATCATCACTTCGCCGCCTGATAGGTCAACATCGTGGAACAGTGGGTCATTTTGCTGTGCTGCTCGTAATTCTTGAGTACTTATAGGTGAAGGATACAGGATGGAGGCACAGAGTTCTACAGGACAGCTCAGAGAGTCTGCGACTACGTGTTATGACCCTCTGACGTGAGTGACTTCGTGTTCATACTCATCTGGCTCATGTATTCGTATAAGTTGCGTATTGACACGTCCTGAATATAAATACTCTTTCTTTCCTCTGAGCATCGGGAGTAGAGGAAGGTGGTCGGTGTAGATCTTGAACTTTCGGCCATCCAGATAGGTGTGGAATTGTAGGATCGACCGGTAGATTGCGAGTAACTCTTTCCCTAATGTATCATATCGCGTCTCGCGAGGTTGTAGTTTTTGTGAGTAGAACGCGATAGGTCGGTGTATGCCATTGATGGACTGCTGAAGCACTGCGCCTATGGCAACGTCGGATGCGTCAGTGATCAATTCAAAAGGTTGAGACCAATCAGGACAATGTAGCATGGTCGCTTTGCATAAGGCCCTTTTGGCATCTTCGTAAGCCTGCATTCCGTCCACGTTGAGCTTGACAAAACGGGTTTCTGGCACAAGATATTTGTGATGAGGTGCCAGAATTTTGGCAAGGCAGGGTACGAATCCAGAGTAGTAGTTCATCCTGCCCAAGAGTCGTCGTAACGCTTGAACGGTGGTTGGAGGCTGTAGATCTTGAATGGTACGAACTTTAGCATGTATAGGTGTCATGCCTTTCTTGGAAATTTGATGAACGAGGAATTCAATTGATTTTTATACAAAGACACATTTGTTGCCATGAAGCCGGAGGCCATAGTCTGCTAGACGTGCGAGTAGAATGTCATTATGCTGCATATGTTTGTACATTGAGTTGGATAATACAAGAATGTCATCTAAGTAGGGAATCAAAAATGGTTGACCATCTAGTATTTCGTCCATAATGCGTTGAAATGTTTGAGATGCGTTCTTAAGACCGAAAGGCATATAATGATATTCGTGTGTGCCACCTCCTGTGAATCTGAGTGCAGTATAGGATACGGAGTCTTTGTCCATCGGTACTTGATATTACGCTTTCATTGGGTCGAGTTTTGAGTACACAAAATGACCGATAGCAGATCTTAGTAGGTCAGCTGGATTTGGCAGGATTTACAAATAAGACTGTATGCAAGAATTGAGAATACGATAAACCCCGCACACCCTGAATGTTGCTGGTTCACTCTTTGGTACTGCTACCACAGGCAACGCATAAGGTGAGCTGGATCATGTGCAGATGCCTTGTTGACGTAGCATGGCGAATTCTTGCTCGGCGGCCTTATGTTTGCGTGGTGCCAATGAACGTGCTCGTGGAGGATGAGGAAGTGGTCTCGATAAGATGATACAATGGGCTGTGATGGCACGCTTCCTCTTGAAATCGGGCATGAAGGAGATAGGTTTGAAAATTTCTTCATGTCGCTTTAGAAAATCGTCCAGTTGTGGTACATGAGGAACTGGAGGAATTAGCTGTATAGATGAGACTGCTTTAGCGCTGATGAAAGCAACTGATTGTCGGCAGTGCGAATCTCTTGTTTTTTTGGACGAATAGTAAGGTCGAAGTGTTCGAGCTAGTCACATTCAAGGATGTTTCTTGTCGTGTTTGCAATGATGAAAGGATAATTAAAACATCTTTTTGAGTTGGAAAACGAGATTGTGTGTACCCGTACCACAAACGTCGCTATGTTGGAGCCATTGGCGCAGGTAAGACTGCTGGTGTTGATTTGGTGGGTGGTTTCGAAATTATTGTGGCGTAGTTAGCTTATATCTGATCCAGTGTCTATGAGAAATAATTCGCCAGAGTTTGCGTCACGGAGAAAGAAGGATTTTGATAGTGGCAACTGACAATGGGACTGGTTACTGGCATTTGGGCGTTTGAAGCATGACTTGACTGGAGCCGTCGCTGTAAATACAATAGTTTGATTGCGCTCTACCGTGCTTCGAGCCAGCAGACGTGGGGCGGCCAACAATTCTGTGGTGATCAGCCTCTACTGCCGTAGAGGAGGCTGACGCCAGCAGTTTTCCCAACCCTCCACGGGCGGATCATCCTGAGTTGTGGAAAGTGACCGCGCCCATCTGAATGTCGCATCTGTGCGCGGGAATATTTAGCCATTTCTGAGGCAATAGCGCGTGGAGTGGCTATAGCTGCGGGGATTCGGACACCACTTTGCCGGTAGCTGTGGACCTGTAACCCGGCCACTGGACGTCTACATCCTGGTGCTGTTTCGAGACGGTGGTCGACGCTGGTCACGCCTGATCTGGTCGCGTCTTTAGTGGACGGCATCGACTGAGGCCGAATCTGGCCTGACGGTGAGGCTCTTGAGCAGGCTGATGAGGCGCTCATTGGTGACATTAGTTCGGGCTGACGATGATGTGGATTGAGACTCCGACAGTCGTGATTTGATGTAACCTGGCTCTGAGTCTGGTGAGCTGCAGTGGTATTTCTTCCACCACTTGTCTAGACGTGTCGGCAGTACGTCGTCTTGCACTTCGACGGATTCGCGCTGAAACGTGGCCATCTCTTGGAGTGCCGGAGGAAGCTTCTGAATGAATAGTCGCATCAAGATTTTCTTGGGCAAATTGAATTCAGAGGCTTCATCTCCCTGTATAGCTCGGAAGGCTTGCGACTACCTAGGGACATCTGGCTCACCAATTCTGTAAGACTTTCTTCCCAATCTGGTGCCAGGCGCTGCTTGACGGCGCGTTGCAGGCTCTGCCATGGCTGCGAACATGTTTCTTGAGTTTATTGATGCAGAATGTCTTTAAGTCCGCGTCTGAAAGACATTAAGATTGTCCCCCAAGCCCACAAATATTGAGCCCTCATCTGGTATATTGGACACCTTGGCCAATAAAGTACCATCGTCGATCCACTCGTCAAGTTAGTCTGCATCGAATTGGCATATCTTGTACTGGGTCCATGTGGTGGTGGGCTTGTTGCTCGGCTCGCCACTGGGCTTCCTGCATTTCCTGAGTTGGACGTCATCTTGTGTGTGTGTGTGTGTGTGCTTTCAAGTATAGATGGAATGTTACATCGTCCTCGCCTGTCATTGTGTGGCTGTCTTCGAGAATTGTGATCTCGAGAGGGTGGTTCAATGTGATTTATGACTCAGGGTTTATTTTCTTATGTGTTTTCCCTGCTTTACCGGATTTACTCTTGCGTGGCATTCATTCGAAGTGTTTGGGCTAGTGGAAAGACAAGCGCCTGATTGATATTCTTAAAGGCTAGATGCTGATTAATTCTTTGTTGGCTGTGAGTTCGACGAAACGGAGCACCATTTAAGTAGGAGGTTTTGTAGTTAATGTAAGAGGTTCTGCGAGCTAGTTGTCTGTTTAGTGCAATATTTCCCTCCAACCTAATATCTGGTAGCTGTTATTACAATCCGCGTTCATGATTAATCCATGGCCCTTTCCCGAAGGTTGATGTGAGAAGGCACAAGCACAAAGTCACTGTTTTATTAAACAAAATGTTACAAAGCAAAGATAAAAATCGTATAAATTTAGTCACAAAAAGCACAAAATATAAATCTAAGCTTTTTGTTGCTACAATAATCCACTGTATGCTAGGTTTTGAGAGTTAAATCACATAAATACACTGAAATGTAGGGTTTTAGGATAAATTATTGAGAAATACATCAAATATAAATGCCTAAAGTCTTAATTGCACTGTTAGTGGTCATGTAGGAATTATTAGTTCACACAAAATAAATAAATCCTGGCGTTGAGCATTTAGTCACATAAATCCACGGCATGTTACCTGCGTATTGAGCGCGGGTCTATTTATTTATTAATAAACAAAACCCTATTGAAAACAATTAAATTTGCAATACAAGAAATCTCAAATAAAAATGCTTGAAACTAACAAAGATTGCTGCAAAAATCACAGTTATGAGAAATATTGTGTAAAATCAGTATTAGAATATTTGACCTTATTTGTCAAACTCGAACATCGTTGGGTTTTAACACGGAGCCGCGTATTACAAGCCAATGGCAGGAAAAGACGATAGCAAGAATTGGAAACTGAAGCTTGCTCCAGTAAAAGATTAATAACATCGGATTAAGACTGACTTATTAGTGAGCGTTTTAGTCAACTAATGGCTAATCAATTACTGAGAATATTGTAACATGCGGCTCCGCGTTACAACCCAACGATGTTCAATTTTGACAAATATAGTGCTCTTTAAGGTCAAATAATCTAATTCTGTTTTTACACAATATTTATCTTAACTGTGATTTTAGAAACAATCTCTGTTAGTTTCAAGCAGTTTTAATTAAGATTTCTTGAACTACAATTTTAATTGTAAATAATAGGGTTTTGTTTAATAAATATAAACACCCGTGCGCAATACGCAGGGAACATGTGGTGGATTATGTTATCCTTGTCGATTATTGTCCTTATTGAATTATTATCAGTTTACACAATTAATTACTGTTCGTATATGATTCTACGTATTTGAACATCAGAGTACAATAGAATATAATAATTAAATGATTTAAAAATCTAGCAAACGGTGGAATAATAATTTGTAATGTTTTTTCAAGACTGTTTAACACGATTTTTAACGATCAATTATCAGTGACAATATTTACCAGTGAATTCATTTATATCATCATATAGTTTCAATCATTTACATGTATTCATCACGATTCAGACGTTTGTGTTCCTGATAATTACTTGCGTATAAGACATTCAATTTTGTTGGTAATATATCGTTTTGTTGCCTTCTAGAGCACGATCCGTTTTGTTTAACTGTGAATTGATAATTACTTGTGTTGACAATATGTCGTTTTGTTGTCGTCTAGAGCACGGTCTGTTTTGTTTAACTGTGAATTGGTTCATGCTTAGCTAACCCATTTGCAATAAACGGATGAAAATGGATGAGTTTTCTCACATCACCCTTCGGGAAAGGGACATGGACTAATTCTGAACGCGGATCCTAGTAACAGCTACCAGATATTATTTAGGAAGTTAATTTCGCACAAAATAGACAACTAGCTCGCAGAACCTATTACATTAGCTACAAAACCTCCTACACCTGAACGTTACCAATATACACCAATGAAAACGGTACCTCGTATGTACAGGTTTATATTGTTAAGATCAAAATTCCTAAAACCGAAAGGAGAAATAAAATGGCAAATGAAACTTGCTAGATATAATCATACCAGACAAGTACAGAAAACAGAAAAATTCAATTACGCACAATTCAAAATTATATATACAGCAAAGAAATTAAACTTATATTTTCTTTTTTTATAATGTTCGTTCCATTCAACCACGGTGATCTAAATTTACTAATATGTAACACGCGGCTTCGCGTTACAACCCAACGAAGGTCAATTTTGACAAATATAGTTCTCCTTAAGGTCACTTAGTCTAACTATGTTTTTACACAACATTTCTCTTAACTGTGATTTTAGCAACAATATATGTTAGTTTCAAGCAATTTTAATTGAGATTTCTTGAACTGTAAATTTAATGGTAATTAATAGGGTTTTGTTTAATAAATATACACACTCGCGCGCAATACACAGGTAACATGCGGTGGATTATAGTGCCTTTGTATTCAAACAGTGCATTTATTGAATTTTTTGGCATTAACCACATTCTACACAACTACTAAAAGTTCAGTCATGATAATACACATCCAAACCTCAGGTGCTTCTCAATATATTGTCCTAAACTCCATAGTTTTGTAGAGGCTCCTAACCTATTGGTGTCTGAGAACCCCATAGATGCCAGATCGTGTTCAGTCCTAACATATACAATAGAATCTGATAAGCTTGTATTTTCATTCATATCTGCTAAATTATTACCTGCCATGTCTTGTGCTAACTTGCTAGTGTCTTCAAATTTAAGATGAGCTTCCATGTCGATCGAATTTAATTATTAAATTGACACTTAATGTTAGGCAATCGGAATGTGAAACCTTTCACGTTACAAAACACCCGAACAAATAATCTGGAAAGAAATAGACGCGAAAAAACAGAATTATTAATTTACCTGTTCCAGAACGTCCCCAAATACGTGCATAAATAAAAAGTAGAAGACGGTGTTAGCAGGGGTATATTTTAGAAATCAAGTAAACGTTAAATGGACAAAATGAAATAAATGCAGCAGGCCGAGGAAGTTACAACCGATCAACAGACAGTATGCTCGAAAACTGAAAATGACACATAATTCAGAGTCCTTATAAAGTCATGTATTTAAACAAAGAAAGTTCTCGAAAATAAATGAATAAATTCTTTTTAAATAAAATTCCTTTCAATCAGCCAAGGTGGTTTAAATTTATCAGTTAATGTCACCTTAATTTTGGCGGAGGAATTATCTTCCTCCACATACACCACCTTCTCAAAAAAAGACGGTTAGTAGTAAACGTAATCATCATTCTTTGGCTGACGTTGTACTCTTCCAGAACGAGTTGTGCATAATGGCGCCCCTAAAGTCGGCATTGCGCCCTGTACAGTTTTCATTTGTTCTTCCGTTTCATCGGGTATTGCGAAACAGTTTTCATGTTGTGAATTGGTAGAATACGATTTTGCTATATTAGACAACGAGTCTTCTGAGTTCTGCATTTCGTTATGTGCTTGTATGATGAGACTGCACACATCAGATTTGCCCATAGATCGATGATCATTCAACGCATCAGTTTAATCAGTCCTATCATCTAACCAGATAAATTGGGGAATGCAACGATCCAACGTAACACAATACTCAATGCCATTTATCTCTATGATGACATTCTTTTCAGTCATCCTCTTGACCTTATATTGTCATTTGTAAAATGGTGTCAGGGAATTATTCCTATTTTCATTAGTTACATACACATGTGATGCCGATCTTAGATCAGAGGCCACATAGCACTTGGTTTTTGCTTTTCTAGTCTTGGTCGGAGCCAAAAGACATATCTTATCTCTAATTGCTCCTACGAACCAATCTACATAACTAAAAGCCCAATCAAGACTACTTGAAGTATCTATTAGAAGATCTCCATGCAACCTTAATTGTTCTCCATAAACCAATTCTGCTATTGAATTACCTAATTGTGCCCTATATCTGTTGCGCATGGCGAGTAGTACTATATGAAGATCGTGTATCCAGCTTGTTCCACTAGTAAACCTTAACGCAGCATTCAGTTCGCGATGCAGCCTTTCTACCATCCCATTTGCTCGTGAGTTGTATGCGCTAGTATGCAATACAGTTGTTCCTATGATGTTGAGAGATCTTTCGAAAAGCTCGGACATAAATTGACTTCTGCGATCACTAGTGACCTTTTCCGGAGCACCAAAACGCGATATCCAATTATGTAGAAACGCGAACAAGACTTCTTACGCTGTCATATATTTTAAAATCGCCACTTCGCATTGGCGACTAAATCGATCTTCCATAGTTAGCAAATATTTGTGGCCATTAACCTCGGGCATTTCAAAAATGTCTATATGTACATGTCTGAACCGTCCAATTGGTATCCCAATATTCTTTATCTCGGTTCTGGTATGTCTCCACACCTTACACGTTTGACACTTGGCACGGGCTCTTACCCATACCCGTATGTCTTTAGACATATGCGTTCATACGTATCTGTCGTTAATTAATCAAATGGTGACCTTTATGGATGGATGTCCCATGTCGTGTAACACTTTGATTATTTTGGCCCGTAACTCCAACGGCACATACGGTCGTGGTTGACTTCTAGACGTTTCGCATAACAACCACTTGTCACTCATGAGCTTACGAACATATCCTGGTCTTTTGGACAAAACTAACGTAAAGGGATCCAATCCATGCGCTTCCTCGATTTGCCTAACTATATCATGCATAGAATTATCTAAATTCTTCAACGGACCTTGAAATATCAGCTCGATATCAGCTTCATTCGGTCTGCTATGTGCATCTGCTCCCACATTCTCCTTACCAGCAATATGAGACACAGTGAAATCGAACTCTGAAAACCGAGTTATTTCGGAATTTACTCTACGAGAGTAACTAGGCCTCGCTGTTTTACCAAGTATACTAATCAACGGTTTATGATCAGTGAATAACTTAAATTTATGACCATCTAAGAAATGCTCAAACTGTAGCACTGCGGCATACACTGCTAGAAGTTCTTTACCAAAAGTATCATACTGTTTTTCGCAATCATAAAGCTTTCCACTATAAAACCCAATTGATCTTATTATATTCATGTCTACTTGCTGAAGCGCTGTCCTAATCGCAACATCTGAGGCATCTGTGATTAGCTCGAAAGGTTTCTCTCAATCTACAGGTGCTAATGTTGTTATGTCACTTCGCATTTCCTTGGCCTTCTGGAATTTTTCTCGGTCTTCTGGACTCAAGTTTATAGGCCAAGACTTCTTGATCGTGCTCTTTTCACGAGTAAGATGGCGTGTCAACGATCCTAGAATTCCGGCTAGACCTGGAATGAATCGACGGTAATAGCTGATCATGCCCAAGAACCTTCGCAACTGGCGCACGGTTCGGGGTTCCGTAACGTCCTTAATAGCTTGGATCTTATCTTCCAAAGGTTTAATTCCGTCTTTGGAAAGTATATGACCAAGTTATTTAACTGAAGAGCAACCGATATTACTCTTATTAAGTTTGACCACTAATCCATATTGTTCCAGCCTGGTCAAAACCGTTTCCAAATGCATACGATGTTCATCTCGTGAGCGACTAAAAATTATTATGTCGTCTATGTACACCCTCGCAAATGGACAATTCTGTAGGATTTCTTCAGCCAAACGCTGGAATGTCTGACTGGCATTTTTCAAACCAAAAGGCATTCGAAGAAATTCATGCGATCCCCTCCTGGAAATCTGACTGCGGTGAGTGGTATCGAACTTTCCTCCATTGGTATCTGATAGTACGCTTTCTGGAGATCTAAAGTTAAATAAACCTCATATTCCATTATATTTCGGAGTAAAGTACTCTGGTTAGGGAGAGAATAAGAATCACCCTTCATCACTGAGTTTAATAGACGATAATTTCCACAAACCCTCCATTGACGCGGTTCAGGTTTTGGAACTACCACATTTGTGGAAACAAAATTGGAGTTTGACTTTCTACAAATCTCCTCTTCGCACAATTGGTGAAATTCGGACAAAGCAACTTGTTGATTGTGTTGTGCCAATGGTTGAGCCTTTGGTGAACAAGGTAATGGAGCCACTAATTCTATTTGGTGTTCTTCTCCTGTCTTCAATCCTATCCTTTTGGCACTGAAAGGCAGAAACACTGCTAGGTGCTTCTCAATGAGATCGGCAAAGTCGTGTGCGACCGTTAGACGGGATAAAAGAACTTTTCTAACTGCCGATGTGTTAGATTCGGTTTGTGTTGACATCCGTACGCCTTCTGTGATAGTCCTAGCTTTGGGGTCTAATGTCAGCTTGAAATGTGTCAAGAAATCCATCCCAATGATGTGATCATTGACATCAGCTACGAGAAAATGCCATGTAATGAAGATTTCTGGCCTAACGTCACCGACATTTCTTTCATGCTTTTGACTCCTATCGTACTACCGTTAGCGGCCCATAGTTGATAATCAAATGTGAGGCAATCTGCTTCCACCACGTCTGACCTAACTATGATTACCTCAGCACCCGTATCGATTAGAAATTCTAATCCAGATAATTCATCTTTAATAATTAATTTGTTGCTGGATAATCCGGCAATGTTTTCCAGATCTCCGCTTAGTAAGAATCTGACTCTCTTGCCCTCTGTATCGGTGCTAACTGCTCCTGTTGCATTTTTAACCTTTGCCTTAAGTATGCCTTTTAAAGGCATATCTGGGAGCCTGTGCAATGTAACCCCACCTACGGCTCCTACTAGCGGGGTTTCATCCTTTTCTCGGTGATGAATTTCTCTCTAGCGGTTTTGCGCTTCCTTTCCATCGGGGTCCACCTAACCGCAGTTACAAACAATTTTTACCTTGGCACTTTGCACTTCGTCCGTATTCGCAATGTGCCTTACACCATCCGCGTGGCCCTTCGAAGCGTTGACGCGAGTGACTCCCTCGGCGTCTAGTATATCTATCCTGACTCTGAATTTGCGAAATGTCTCAACGTATACTAGCAACTTCTCTACATAAGTAACGCAAGATTTCTTGTATAGTCAGATCGGTTTCAGCATCTGCCCTGACTGGCTGCACCATGACAGAATCTGCTGTTACAGCATGTACTTGTGGTTCTTGCTGTTTATACACTCTGTCTAGCCCTCTGAGTTTTGTTGGCCAATCAATTTTCATAGTTTCAAATAATTCTATTGTGGTTCTAAGCCTAGATGGTAGCTCAGCTTTAAAAATAGAATTTGCCACATCTCTGGATATATTCAACCTTGAAGCTTTCGTGCAAAGGCGTTCGTAAAACTCTGATGGTAGTTAACGCCCCATCTTTTCTAAACGTAATAATTCGCACATTTGTGCCGATCTTCCAGGCTGATATCTCTGTTGGATTTCAGCCATTAATAACTCAAATGCATTGTAAAGTTTTTCTTCTACAGTTCTGTCTCTGAAATTTTCCAAGACGTTTCGGAAATTCTCATGCAATGCCATCCATGCTGCAACAAATTTCTCCTCAGTGTTTACGATATTATAAGCGCCAAATATCATTGGAGCATCCCCGTACCAACTTCAATGTTTTTCAGATTTATATTGCGGTAGACTTAATATTCTTGGACTGGCGCGGTCGCCAAATTTTGTAGGGGCTCCTAATCTATTGGTGTCTGAGAACCCCATAGATGCCAGATCGTGTTCAGTCCTAACATGTACAATAGAATCTGATAAGTTTGTATTTTCATTCATATCTGCTAAATTCATACCTGCCATGTCTTGTGCTAATTTGCTAGTCTCCTCAAATTTAAGATGAGCTTCCATGTCGATCGAATTTAATTATTAAATTGACACTTAATGTTAGGCAATCGGAATGTGAAACATTTCACGTTACAAAACACCCAAACAAATAATCTGGAAGGAAATAGACGCGAAAATCAGAATTATTTAATTAGCTGTTACAGAACATCCTCAAATACTTGCATAACTAAAAAAGAAGACAGTGTTAGCAGGGGTATATTGTAGAAATCGAGTAAACATTAAATGGAGAAAATGAAATAAATGCAGCAGGCTGAGGAAGTTACAACCGGTCACGGATAGTATGCTCGAAAACTGAAATAGCGCACAATTCAAAGTATTTATACAGTCAAGTATTAAAAAAAAGAAAGTTCTGGAAAATAAATGAATAAATTCTTTTTAAATAAAATTCGTTTCAATCAGCCAAGTTGGTTTAAACTTATCAATTAATGTCACTTTAATTATCTTCCTCCACAGTTCAATGGATAATTATAATTCAAACATTCAAAACCTAGCAAACAGTGGAATAATTATTTTTGATGCTTTTGTAAGACTATTTTTACACGATTTTTATCCATCAATTTTCAGTGACAATATTTACTAGTGCCTTTAAACTAAACTGCTATTCAGTCTGGATTTATATCATCGTATTTTTTCAATCATTTACATGAATTCATCACGATTCAGACGATTGTGTTCAAGATAATCACTTGTGTATAAGACATTTAATTATGTTGACAATATATCATTTTGTTGCCGTCTAGAGCATGGTCCATTTTGTTTAACTGTGAATTGATTCATGTTTTGCTACATAACCTCCAATAAACGTCTGAAAACGGATTAATCTTCTTACTTCACCTTTCGAAAAATTTCAGGGACTGATCATGGAAAGGGTGGGAATAACAGCCACCTTGAAAATGTAGGATATCATTACTAAATAGACAGCTACCCCGCAAACCGCAAATGCTATTACTATAACTACAAACACTCCCACATAAATGATGCCCCGGTTCGTCGAACTCACAGCCAATAAAGAATTAATCAGAATCTAGCCTTTGAGACCATCAAGCACTTTGGATGAATGCCACACAAGAAAGTAAATCCGGAGACACAATCACAGTGAACCACACTCTCGAGATCACAATTCTCGAAGACAGCCGCACGATGACGAGTGAGGACGATGTAACACTGCCATCTATTCTCGACAACACTCACACACATAAGATGACGTCCAGCTCAGGAAATGCAGGAAGCCCGGTGGCGAGCCCAGCAAAAGGCCGCACCGGAACATGGACACAGTACAAAATATGCCAATTCAATCCAGACTATCTTAACGAGTGGTTCGACGATGTTACTTTATTGGCCAAGGTGTCCAATATAAAAGACGAGGGGTCAATAGTTTTGAGGGCTTGGGAGACAATCCCAATGTCTTTCTGACGCGGACCTAAAGACATCCTGCATCAATACAGTGAAAGAACATGTGCGTAGCCATGGCAGAGCCTGCAACGCGCTGTCAAGCAGCACCTGACGCCATATCGGGAAGGCAGGCTTACAGAATTGATGAGCCAGATGTCCCTAGGTAGCCGCACGCCTTCCGAGCTATTTAGAGAGATGGAGCAGAAAGCCTTGGAATTCAACCTGCCCAAGGAATTCTTGATGCGATTATTCATACAGAAGCTCCCTCCGGCACTCCAAGAGATGGTCACGTTCCTGCGCGAATCCGTTGAAGTGCAAGACGACGTTCTGCCGGCACGTCCAGACAAGTGGTGGAAGAAACACCACTACAGCTCACCTGCATCAGAACAAGGTTACATCCCCTCACGACTGTCCGAATCTCAATCCACAGCATCATCAGCCGGAACAAATGTCAACAATGAACGCCTCATCAGCCTGCTCGAGAATATCACATTCAGGCCAAATTCTGCCTCAGTCGATGCCGTCCATAATAGACGCAACCAGAGCAGGCGTGACCAGCGTCGACCATCGTCCCGAAATAGCACCAAGAGGTCGACGTCGAGAGGCCGGGCCACAGTTCCACAGTTACCGGCGGATTGGTGTCCGAATAACCGCAGCTTTGGCCACTCCACATGCTATTGTCTCAGAAACGGATGCACATTCCCGCGCACAGACGTGACGTTTAAGTGGGCGCGGTCACCCTCGACAACTCAGGATGGTCCGCCCATGGAGTGTTCGGAAAACTGCTGGGATTAGCCTCCTCTGCGGCAGTAGAGGCTGATCACCCCAAGATTGTTCGCCGCTCCACGTCTGATGTCTCGAAGCACGTTGCTTTCGCGGTAGAGTGCAATCAAACTATTGTATTTACAGCGACGGCTCCTGTCAAGTCATGCTTCAAACGCCTAAATGCCAGCAACCAGTCCCATCGTCAGTTGCCACTTTTAACATCCTTCCTCATCCGTGACGCAAACTCTCATAGACATTAGATCAGATGTAAGCTTACTACGCCACAATTATTTCGAACCTACACGCCCATTCAACATCAGCAGTCTTACTTACGCCAATGGCCCCAACATAGTGACGTTTGGAGTGCGAGTGCACGCAATCTCGTTCTCCAACTCAAAACGATGTTTCAATTATCCTTTCATCATTCCTAATACGACAAGAAACATTATTGGACGTGACTTCCTCGAACACTTCGACTTTACCATTCGTCCAAAAATACGAGAGATACGCACTGCAGACGACTCGCGCCGAAGCATTTTCATCCATACAGCTAGGTTCTCCAGTTCCTCGTGTACTACAACTGGACGACGTTCTGAAATGAAATGAAGAGATTTTCAAATCTATCTCCTATATGCTCAATCTCAAGAGGAAGCGTGCCATCACAGCCCATCGTATCATCTTATCAAAACCACTTCCTCATCCTCCACGAGCACGTCTATTGGCACCACACATACATAAGGCCGCTGAGCAAGAATTCGTCATGTTACGTCAACAAGGCATCTGTACATGATCCAGCTCAGCTTATGCGTCGCCTGTGGTAGTAGTACCAAAGAGTGAACCAGAAACATTCAGGATGTGCGGGGATTATCGTATTCTCAATTCTTGCACACAGTCTGATTCGTACATCCTGCCAAATCGAGCCGACCTACTCAGATCTGCTATTGGTCATGCTGTGTATTCAAAACTTGAACTAGTGAAAGCATACTATCAAGTACCGATGGACAAAGACTCCGTATCATATACTGCACTCAGATTCACTGGAGGTGGCACTCACGAATATCATTATATGCCTTTCGGTCTCAAGAATGCCTCGCAAACCTTCCAACGCGTTATGGACGAAATACTAGATGGTCTACCATTTGTAATTCCCTACTTAGACAACATCCTGGTATTCTCCAACTCAATGTCCGAACATATGCGGCATATTGACATTCTACTCACATGTCTAGCAGACTATGGCCTCCGACTTCATGGCAACAAATGTGTCTTTGCACAAAAATCAATTGAATTCCTCGGTCATCAAATTTCCGAGGAAGGCATGACACCTATACCTGCTAAGGTTCATGCTATTCAAGATCTACAGCCTCCAACCACTGGTCGAGCATTACGACGATTTTTGGGCAAAATGAACTACTATTCTCGATTCGTACCCTGCCTTGCCAAGATTTTGGCACCTATTTCGTGCCTGAAAGCCGTTTTGTCCAGAAATCACAACCAATCAACGTGGACGACATGCAGGCTTACGAGGATGCCAAAAGAGTCTTAAGCAAAGCGACCATGCTACATTCTCTTGATTGGTCTCAACCTTTTGAATTGATCACTGACGTATCCGACGTTGCCATAGGTGCAGTACTTCAACAGTCCATCAATGGCATACACCAACCTATCGCCTTCTACTCGCAAAAACTACAACCTCGCGAGACGCGATATGATACATTAGGGAAAGAGTTACTCGCAATCTACTGGGCGATCCTACACTTCCACACCTATCTGGATGGCCGAAAGTTCAAGATCTACACCGACCACCTTCCTCTACTCCCGATGCTCAGAGGAAAGAAAGAGTATTTATATTCACGACGTGTCAACTCACAACTTACACGAATACACGAGTATGAATATGAAGTCACTCATGTCAAAGGATCAGAAAACGTGGTCGCAGACTCCCTAAGCCGTCCTGCAGAACTCTGTCCTTCTATCCTGTGTCTTTCACATATAAGCACTCAGGAATTGCAAGCAGCTCAGTAAGATGATCCATCACTTCGGACATTTGATTATAATGGAACTCTGCTGCAGTGTGAAATAACTGGCGTGGGCCCTCGGCCGTTTATACCTGAAAAACTCCGTCACGAGATCTTCGATATCTACCATTCAATAAGCCATCCATCTGGCGAAGCCTCAGTGAAAATTCTATCCAGAACGTATTTTTGGCCTGGCATGCGGCGAGATGTCAAGAAGTGGTCAAAACAATGTCTAGAATGTCAGAAATGCAAAGTGACGAGACACACCAAAACGGCGCCACAAGTCATCCAAGTGCCCAAAGTCCGGTTCACGCACATACACGTTGATCTGGTAACCTTACCTGCCGTGAACAATATACGCTATCTACTGTCAATACGGGATCGCACCACTCGATGATATGAGGCCATACCACTGCCAGACATGAAGCAAGACACTGTCAGTTATGCTTTAGAGTTCAATTGGTTCGCTCGGTTTGGTGTTCCAGCTGAAGTGACAAACGATCGTGGCGCACAGTACCTCGGCAAAGAGTTCGCAGCCCTACTGAAATACTATTGTGTCAAACACTCCGTGACCGCGGATCGCAATCCAAGAGCAAATGTTTTCGTCGAAAGGCCCCATCTGGAACTGAAAGCCGCGCTCAAGGCCAGGCCAGAAGAAAATTGGCTTACGGCTTTACTGAAAGTACTCCTATCGATGCGTACAAGACCTCGTGAGCCAATCAAATGTAGCTCCGCTGAAATGGTATTTGCCGAATGTCTACGGCTGCCGGGTGTACTAGTCCGATCACGCTCTTAAACTGCGATAACGATGAACGATCCGGCATTTCTGTTTCCACTTCGCAGTTACCAACAGTATAACGCTCAGAATCGGCCGATATGTCCTACCCGTCAGCAACATGGTCCAATATATAAACGCAAAGATTTTGATGGCTTCAAATGGTCCTTCGTCAACAACGACATGGATAACAGGATTCTAGCCAAACCGAAGAGCGGTCCTTATCGTGTGTTAGATCGATGTCAGAATAACATTATTCTTGAGATTAATGGCAAAGCTGAAGCTGTCTCCGAACACAGATTATCCCCGGTCGACGTTGATCCAAATGACCCGCTGTTCCGCGATGTTGACCTATCAGGCGGCGAAAAAATGATGATTCAACCTACAGACAGTTTTGCTGACCACGGACTGACGCTCGACATCTCACCAGCAACCAAGCTAAGTGGTGCCGTCACGCCGTTGCGAGATATAGAGGAACCAGAGTCATTGTCGACATTGCCAACATCAGTGTTTACTCGTTACGGCAGAGCCATAACACCTCCTGTAAGGTTAGCCCCCTTCATTGTGTACTAATTTTCATTGTCGGGGGGTGTATGCAACACGCGGCTCCGCGTTACAACCCAAAGAAGGTCAATTTTGACAAATATAGTTCTCCTTAAGTTCAAATAGTCTAACTCTGTTTAACACAATTTTTCTCTTAACTGTGATTTTAGCTAGAATCTCTGTTAGTTTCAAGCAGTTTTAATTAAGAATTCTTGAACTGCAAATTTAATTGTAATTAATAGGGTTTTGTTTAATAAATATACACACCCGCATGCAATACGCAGGTAACATGCAGTGGATTATAGTTCCTTTGTGTTTAAACAGTGGATTTATTGACCTTTTTGCATTAACCACATTCTACACAACTACTAACAGTTCAGTCATGATCATACACATCCAAACCTGAGGTGTTTCTCAATATATTGTCCTAAACTCCATAGTTCAATAGATTATTATAATTCAAACAATCAAAACCTAGCAAAAAATGGAATAATTATTTGTGATGATATTTTAAGACTGTTTTTACACAAATTTTATCCATCAATTATTCGTGACAATATTTACCAGAGACTTTAAACTAAATTGCTAATCAGTCTGGATTTATATCATCGTATTTTTTTAATCATTTACATGAATTCATCACGATTCAGACGATTTTGTTTAAGATAAGCACTTGTGCATAGGAAATTTAATTGTGTTAACAATATATCATTTTTTGCCGTTTAGTGCACGGTCCACTTTGTTTAACTGTGAATTGATTCATGTTTTGCTACATAACCTCCAATAAACGTCTGAAAACGGATGAATCTTCTTACTTCACCTTTCGAAAAATGTCAGGGACTGATCATGGAACGGGTGTGGATATCAGCCACCATTACTTAATAGCCAGCTACCCCGCAAAAGCTATTACTATAACTACAAACACTCCTACAAATAATTGGTACTTTAATTTTGTCGGAGAAAATATCTTCCTCTACATGTACCATCATCGGAGGATACATAGCACTTGGTTTTTACTTTTCTAGCTTTTGTTTGAGCTACACGAAACACTTTATCTCTAAGTTCCCCTAAAAACCAATCTATCTAATTAGAAGCCAAATCAAGACTACTTGGACTGTCTATTAGAGGATCTCCAAACAACCTTAATGGTTTTCCATATACCATATTTGCTATTGAAGTTTCTAATTTTACACTGTATCTGTTGCGAATGACAAGAAGTACTAAAGAAAGAACGTGTAGCCAGTTTATTCCACTAGTACACCTCAACGCAGCTTTCAGTTCACAATACAGCCTCTCTGCCATCCCATTCGCACATGTATTGTATGCGCTAGCATGCAGTATATTTATTCCCATGATGTTGAGAAATCTTATGAAAATCTCTGTCATAAATTCACTACCGCGATCACTAGTGACCATTAATGGTACACAATAACGTGATACCAAATTATGTAGGAACGCGAAAAATACTTCTATCGCTGTCATACCCTTCAAAATCGCTACTTCAAATTGACGATTTAAACGATCAACCAATTTTAGTATATTCTTTTGACCTTTAACTTCAGGAATCTCGACAATGTCTATATGTACATGCCTGAACCGTCCGGTTGGTATCTCAATATTCCTTATCTCGGTTATAGAATGTCTCCAAACCTTAGAGGTCTGGCAATTAGCCCAGGCTCCTACACAAGCCCTTATGCTTTAGACATATGCGGCTATACATATCTGTCAGTAATTAGTCGAACGGAGGTTTCTACGGATGAATGTCCTGAATAGTGTAGTTGTTGAATTATTTGAGCGCGTAACTCCAACGACACATATGGTCGGGGTTGGTTTATGGGCCTTTGGTATAACAACCACTTGCCACTAGAGTTTGCGAGCATAGCCGGACATCTCTTAGCCAATATTAACGTAAGGGAATCCAATCCTTGCGCTTCCTTGGTTTGCTTGACTAAACTGCCAAGAGAATCATCTAGATTCTTCAATGGACCTTGACGTGTCAGCTCGATGTCTGCTTCATCTAGTCTGCTAAGTGCGTCTGATACCACATTCTCTTTATCATCAATATAAGAAACAGTGAAGTCAAACTCAGATAATCGTATAATCTGGGAATTCACTCAGAGAGAGTAATTAGGTCTCGAGGTTTTACCAAGTAGGCTTATCAATGGCTTTTTATCTGTCAATAATTTGAACTTATAACCGTTTACATAATACTCGAAATGTAGCACTTCAGCATACAAAGCAAGAAGCTCTTTAACAAAAGTATCATACAGTTTTTCGCGATCATGAAGCTTTCGGCTTTAAAACCTAATTGGTCTTATTATATCCTTGTGTCTTTGAATTACAACATCTGAGGCATTTGTGATTAGATTAAATGGCTTCTTACAATCTACAGGTGTTAGAATGGTCATAGCAGATAGCATTTCCTTCGCTTTACGAAATTTTTCTCAGTCCTTCTGAATCAGGGTGATAGGCCAGGACTTCTTGATTGGGACTTTTTCACGTGTGAGTTAGCATGTTAGCGAGCCTAAAATTCGGGCTAGACCTGGAATGAATCGTCGATAATAGCTGATCATGCCAGAGAACCTTTGCAACTGGCGTACAGTCCGCGGCTCCCTTACGTCCTTTATGGCTTGGATTTTATCTTCCAAAGGTGTATTTCCGTCTCTGGAAAGTATATGTCCAAAATATTTAACTAAAGTGCATCCAATTTTGTTCGTATTGGGTTCGAACACTAATTAATATTGTTGCTATCTCGTCAAAACCGTTCCCAATGCTTACGATGTTCATCACGTGATTGACTGACAATAATTATGTCGTCTATTTACACCCTCGAAAATGGACAATTTTGAAGTACTTCTGTCAAAGGCAAGAATGTTTGATTGGAATTCTTCAACCCAAAAGGTATTTGAAAAAATTCATGCGATTCCCTTCTGAAAATCTGACTGTGCTAAGTGGTATTGAGCTTTACTCCATTGGCATCTGATAATACGCTTTCTGTAGATCTAAAATTAATTAGACCTCATATCCTATTTCGTCTTGGAGCAGATTATTCTGTTTAGGGAGAGGATAAGAATCATCCTTAGTCAATGAGTTTAATAGACGATAATTCCTACAAATCCTCTATTGTCCCGGTTGAGGTTTGGGAACCGCATCTATTCGATAAGGAAAATTGAAATTTCAAACTTGAAATTCTCTCTTCGTACAATTGGTGAAATTCAGATACATCAATTTGTTACTTGTGTTCTGTCAAAGGTTGGGCCTTGAGTAAACAAAGCAACGGAGCCTCCAAATCTATTTGGTGCTCCCCTCCTGTCTTCAATTCATTCCGCTTGGAAATAAAAGGTTGAAACACTGCACGGTGTTTCTCGATGATATTGGCAAATTCACTTGGACTATAGGACAAATAACCTAACTATTTTAACCGATGAATCATAAGACTCAGTGTGTATTAACACCCCCATGTCTCCTTCGGTGGTCCTAGTTTTAGGATCTAGTGTCAAAATTGATATGATTCAAGAAATCTATTTCAATGATACGATCCTTGACATAAGCTACCAGAAAATTCCACTTAAAGGAATATTTCTGACCCAAAGTTACCGACAGTTCTTTCATCCCCATAACTCCTATCGAACTACCATTGGCGGCCCATAGTTTATAATCAGATGTGGGGCAAAATGCTTTCACCACATCTGACCTAACTATGCTTACTTCTCTACCTGTGTCTATAAGAAACTCCAGACCAGTCAATTTATCTCTAATAATGAATTTATTACTGGATAATACGGCAAAGTTTATAAGATCTCTGCTTAAGCAGAATCTAATACTATGTTGGTGCTTTTCGCATTTTCCGATTTTGTTATGATACATCAGGGAACCTTTGAACTGGAACCCTCCCTAAGACTCCTACTATCGAGCGTTTCATACTTTTCCCGGTGAGGAATTTCCCTTTACTAATTTAGTGCTTTCTTTCCATCTGGTTCCACCTATATTCGAGTATATGCGATTTTCTCCTTGGCACTTTGTATTGTATTCATATTCACAATGTGCCTTACACCATCCGCGCGGCCTATCGAAGCTCTGACGCGAGTGACACCCTCGACGTTTAGAATTTCTTTATTGACACTGAAATTGCAAAATAGTTCTCGCCATATCACCAATTTTTTTATTTATATTCGCAATTTCTCTACTTAAATTTCAATATTTTCCTGTACTGTCAGATGTGCTTCTGTATTTGCCCTGACTTGATGTACCGTGATTGAGTCTGCTAATCTAGCATACACCTGAAGTTCCTTCTGATAATACACTTTATCCAACCTTTTGAACTTCTCTGTTCACTCTAATTCCAATGTATCATAGACATCCAGAGTGGCTCTTAATCAGGCAGGCAAGTGTGCTGAAAATATACTGCTGACAACTTCTTCAGATTATCATAATCATACAGAGCTATACAAAAGTCAAAAGTGATTAATGTTTAACTGCCGTATAATCACATAAGTGGTTCATGGTTATATGTGGACTGCAAAAGTACACCAGGTCGCCCATTCTTAGTGATGGTTTGTATTCGGAGATTTCCTTCTCTTAGATCGTCTGCCAACCAAGGCTAATGAGCACTATCTGCCCATATGCTAGTAGTCAGAGTTTCCTTTAACAGCCGAAACTTGCACTTCGCGTCTGGCACGCTTGCTCTCTTTCCGCTAATACACATTTAACAATAAAAGTTACCGTGCAGTTAGACAAAACTCGAGGCTTCACATGAAACAAGATGATGGATGCTTCCCATTTAGACACGGTCGCCATATTTTGTAAAGGCTCCAGTCCTATTAGCTTATGAGAGCCTCATATATGCCAAGTCCGATCCAATCTTAGTGTGTGTATAAGTCTAATCAAATGGCTTTCTTTTCTTGAACCATATTATCAGTTTGTCCTCAAAATTTAAGACAAGCCTCCATGTTAAACACAACAAAACTGCACCCAAATAAATAGCCTGCTCTCGTTGTGACTGAAGCTCATTGTGAAAATCGAAATTGTAATGAGAAACGAGAATGTTGCTACAAGTTTACAAAGATGAATCTGCGTCCAGCACAAGACACAGAAAACTTAAAACTAAAAATAATCAATACTTTCATATTTTAATTAATCTTCGTAGTAATTTGTTTGCTACAACTAAGTAGATAATCACTATTTACATAAATGTCGTTGCTTAGTACTATGTTTGCATACTAACAAAATTTGTAAACAGCGGCCTGAAAAAGAAAGTATTTATTTTTGTCTGAGGAGATATCTTCCTTTACAACAATAAATGACACACTCTACCTCTTATTTACTTGTTTACCCGAATATCACTAACTACCAAACAGAAACGCATAGTAAGACTATAGAAAGACGTCTGGACTTCCGCTTCTGCTCTGACGCATAAAACAATCACTGTTATTTCTGGTGAACGCCGTTCCGGCCTTCTTAATGGACACAATAATAGTGCTTACTTTGCAGACATTTAGCCCAACAACACTGTAGTTGAAGCATTATAATACAAACGTGAATTTTTTGGAAGTGAAGAAACTACCGCTTTTGTGAAAATATTTTGTTTTAACTCTTCCTATTTGCATTTGTAGCGCTAATATTGGACATCTTTCCGTCGATTTTACAATCGTCGTAAGATGTCTGCGACTGATCAAATGCGAGCTATGCTCGATGAATTAATGGGGACGGCAAGAAACGGTTAGTAGTTTGCAATTTGTACAGAATGTGTATTTCTTATTGTATAGTATAGAACTTTTAAGTTTATTTCTTTTATTCACAACCTTTGTTGCCAGAGTTAGGGTTCACCATTATGTTTAAAGTTATCGTGCAATACAATGTAACTCCTCTCTCTGTTAATTTTTTAAGGTGATGGCCTGACTAATAATTTTCGCATTTGTGCCAACTCATGTAAGTATGATGAGTAATTATAGGTGTGTTGAGTATTTAGTATAATATAATAAGCCACAATTTTGCCTTATATACGTTATTTTAAAACTGATAAACTTATAAAACACTAGGAAATGAAAATCAGCTGGATTTTAGTGATCCTCGAGTATGCAAGAGCTTTTTGCTCGATTGTTGTCCGCATGAGATACTCTCCGGAACGGTAAGTTTTGGATTTGTTTATGCACTTATGTGTTTAGCGAATGGACATTGGCGCCTGTAGATTTGTTCATGATGTTGCCATGAAACCTGATTTTAAAAAGGCCTCTGAAAAGCGCAATTACTACTACGAACTTGAGGTAAACCATTCTATATAATTTGTCGTTTAGGCCTTAACTCATCTGGAAGAATTCGTTGCAGATTGTGATCGCCGTACAGAAATAGCAAAGCTCAAGTTAAAGGAGACACAAGAAGAGCTTAGCGAAGAGGCATCTGTACGTGCTGAGGCAATAAATAAGCTCGGTGAGGAGATCGGTACCAAATTGGCAAAAGCTGAAGCCTTAGGAGCTGAGGGAAAAGTTGATGAATCGCTCAGTCTAATGAAAGAGGTGGAGGCCTTGAATAAGGAGAAATCAAAGTCTGAGGGCGAACTGCGCAGTGCGATTCCAGCCTCGACGTATCAACAGCAGAAACTGCGTGTTTGTGATGTTTGCTCTGCGTATTTGGGTGTTCATGACAATGATCGTCGTCTTGCTGATCATTTTGGAGGCAAATTGCATCTTGGATTCATTGCAATACGTACAAAGCTGCATAATCTCCGCCAGTTGGTATCTGATCAAGACCTAGTAAGAAAGCATCGTGACGACTTAATTTCCCGCCGAAGAGAACGTAGAGAACGAAGTCGTGATCTCGACAGAGATAGAGACCGCAGATCCTACTCGCGTAGTAGATCGCGTAGTCGGACACGTAGTCGCAGTCGTGAGCGTGATCGAGAGCGACGTAGTCGGCGTCGCAGATCGCGAAGTTCCCGGTCCCGTAGTCGTTCTGATTCATCTAGTGACCGTTCATATAACAGCGGGCGTCGGCGTGGTGGTAACAGCGAGCACAGGTCACATAAAAGTAGTCGTGATAAAAAGCACAAGACAAGAAATGATAGGTGAAAATTCTTTTAAAAACACTCAGTACATGGGGTGTGGTTTATTGATTATTTTAATCCATTTGCTGATATGAATTCTCTTTCAGCAATTACGAAATGTCATATTTTAGCATTTTTGGTAATACTCGCGAAAGATAGCTTGAAATACATTTCGCGTTTATTTTGTACCATTTATTATCCGTATTTTTCACGTTTAAACATGTTTCATATTTGGAGAGAATTCCAAGTATTGGTAACTATGTACAGTTCTTGACCAGGTATTTAGGGTAACCAAACGACCACATTGTCAAATATATTCTTACTTTCATTGTACAGATTAGCATTATTCCTTTATGATGTGGATTGTATTATAGTGCACTGTTTGTATCTAAATGGATTGTGGTCTTGGACGGTTAGATTCAGATGTGACCGAATTTTGGTTCGTGCTTACATTTTGATGCCTCACGTACTTTATACTCGAGTAAATATTACTTTATTGAAGCCAGTGGAATATCTTTCTTATATCGCCCTGGTTAATAATTATTTCATTTCACAAGTGATGTATTCTATACTCATGTCAATCAAAATATTTTTCGAAACGTGTAATCTATATAGAATTACTCATTAGGGTGTCGATTCAGATCAATTTCTTTACCCCAAAACGAACTTGCGTTTTCGGGTTTTGTTGGCCATGTTAATATATATTTTTAACGAGATCCGGTCTTATTATTAAAAAGGTTTGGCTTATTCACAAGGTTTTAGTATGGAAATACATTTGTTATATTCATTTAACCATTCGTCAGCTTCTGGCTGTGGAGCATTTTTGAAGTAGTCTTTAATGGAAGAATGTAAATGTTCTGTAAACATTGACGCTATTTAACCTATTTATATGTAGCTCCTTTTGTTTATGTTTGGTTTTTAAATTGTATCAATGATTTGTTTCCTATGTACAGACAGGCATACGACAAGATCACCTGCTATTCAATGATAATAATTTATTCTTTTAATTTAACTTCAGTTGTGTAATTTGGGGGAAGCATCTATACTACGTGTCACATATATTCCGAAATTCCATCCACGTCTGCAGCAAATTTTGGACAGTACCTAATCAGTACCCAGTAAGGGCGAAGCCGGTCTACTGGATGAGTTATCTTTCCAACACTATACAGTGCTTAGTTTATATTGAAAATGTGTGTACATGGTCAGGTTTTTTTTATAAAAGTGGCAGCTTTATTTTATTATGCTGTTATTATTACTACCGATGCATCAATGCTGATACAATTACTGTCCAACACTTACGTATGTGGTACGATTTAGTACAGTTAATTATATTTTGACTACTAATTATTTTATTTTGGTTACGCAAAACATTATCGTTTAGGATATGGGCACCGTGATTACAGTTCGTTTTCTCCGGAATCTGGTGCTCTAACCACAGAAATAACCTGGCGCACACTACAATCCCAATTATGGTCGGTACACAATCAGTTCCCAGTAAGGACGAAGCCGGTCTACAGGATGAATTACCTTTTCTGCACTATACAATTCTTAGTTTGTACTGATAAATTTATGTACATGATGGTAAAGATCGCAACCTTGATTATAATAATTGCTATCATCCCCACACAACTAATTTTTGTTTAGTTAGCGTATGATGTTGGCTTCACCCAATGTACATTTCCTATCGGTCGAAGTACGTCGACATCTAGATTTTGACAAAACCAATGGTTGCTTCGTCGCTAAACGCACTGTTTATAATATGCAGCTGGATTAGATAATTTTGGGCGCGCTTGGATACGTATTAAGGCACCCGTATTGCCATAACATCATCGTTGCTAATTCGTTGGGTCTGTGCATACATTTGTGGAGTTTCTACACTGCCTCCACACAATTAAACACATGAAGTCGGAGTGGATCCTCATGCTTTGCTGGAAAGACAGAAAAGTCCCTGCGATATTTACGAACTTCAGTGTTGCCGCAGTATTACAGTAGCTCCCCCGTGTTGACTAGCTCGGGCTCTTGCAGAATCGAACACGTTTCGACTGCTTAAGCTTGTCCGTCATAAGACTCAATGTGCTTTTTTGAACGTTATCGGCTGTCGAAAAGGGGTTTTCAGAATAGTCATGTTAAAAATTTTTTGAGATGTCTGTTTTGCCTGGGTCCTGCTTGACTATTTTTATTTATTTATGCGATTTGATTGTAGTTTTTAGGTTAATATGCAAACAATTTCTGACCTTCCGGTGTGCCTAAGTTTAAGCTTTTCAAATCAAATGCTTTAAGGTGAGTTTCCTTGATTTACGAGCCATTCACTACTTGGGAAGACCGCACAAGCGCAACGTTAACATTATCTATAATGTATTAGATTTGGTTTGTGCACTCCATCGTGTCATTAGGTCTTGTATTCTGGGGAAAATGTTCCTTTTTAGTATGAGGTTGCCGACTAGGCATTGCGTGGCTCATCTGCTAATCATTTTTTTGCTGATGCGGCATTACTTGAACATGCATAAATTCATTTTGGGTGCGCGAAATTTTAAATAGGCAATTTCTGTATTTGTTTTTTGAACATATACATACCATGGGTGAATCTTTTCAGATGTCGCAAGATGTGGTCCACGGCTTTGAACGGCACTGCGAAATTTGGAATGCTGTCGACATCATCAAGCTGAGTTACGATAGCGCGGGTAACCGAGCAGTTGACTAGCACATCCTGTATGAAGATAGTTGTGATAGTGCCGTGTGATTATTCAGTCTTACCCTTCGCCTAAATCCGGCACGGCTATATTTATCATGCAGATGGGATAACCTATTCCGATACCCAGATGGATCACATCGTAGTAAGTATAAGATATTTCTGTAATTTTGGAATGAAATAATACATCAGACATTGCATTCGTGCAATAAGTGTAACTGTTCACGGTCGTTTGGCCACCATAAATAGTTTAAAATACCCATCTAGACTGACCGCTATATGACGTCAGAATTAGCCGATGTGCGATATACATAATGCTTTCAGGTAGGCTTCTAGCTAACAGGAACGTCGTGAAATTATAGCCGGAATTCTAGCACTGAATGTTATGAATTTTAAGCTTTAGCAAACGCTTGCCTGTCTTCCGGCGATAGAACCTTCGTGTTTGTGTAAATCTGCATTGAACCTCTTCCAAATGCGGCAGGTGCTGTTGCAGGTAGTTCTTTAGCAGGCAGACATCTGATGAAGATAAAAATGGCCTAAATAGGCTAAAAAGTTGGAGCTAGCGCAGAATAGCTTCCGGTGAACGTTTTGCATACAAATGTATTGACTGTTGGTATTCCACCAAAAAAGTTCGAAAGTATAGAGATGCTGAAGTGCAATTCGTCACAACTTTACGCATCTCAATATGCCATTTACTTCAAGCTGTGTGGTTTATGGCCTACCATTAATTATTGAATCGGAATCAATAACGAAGCTCTTGGGTTATGTGGAATTGACGCGTTCTCATGAGAGAGCAAACCTTAGTGGTGTGCGGTACCTTTTTGAAGCGAAAAATTAAGGATATGGAGGACCTGCAAACTGACACTTGCGATGTGGAAATTCGAAATTTGATGTTGCCGTGAAGCTGGATACTCACCCTAAGGTTTATTTCCGTTTCGATATTGGTCTTTCTGAAGATTTTATAATTGACTTGCGTTAGACACGATATATATACCGTTTGGTTTTCCTGTCGATGCATTATTCGCCGATGTTTGCTACACTTTGTGGACATGTACTATGGTGACCTACTTGCTGACTTAGCTTCGGTTATCAATTAATTGTTCTTAGGAATTTGAATGTCGCATGAAATCATTAATTTTTAATTTTTCCGAGTTTTTACGGAATACGATACAATTAATTCTCATTAAGGAATTCGTTTGCTCGGACTTCCCTTTAAAACTGACTGACGGGCTTCGAGATTTCTTGATGCGTGACTGCTGCCCCAGCTGATGTCCTGAGCATTGTCAGTCGGGCGATAGGAGGGATAAATCATAAGTTAAATTTGAGAGTAATTTTTCTATCCAGCGTAAAGCTAAAAAAACGTCGTGTTGGTTGGATTCTTTTTTGTGGAGGCGTACAAATCTCAGACTAAAGAGGCGATTCTATGGGAACGCCGTATGGGTGGAATTTCTATCACTTACTTTTTTTGAGATATCGATTATATTATCAAATCACACCGTGCACATTATCCATGTCGTATTCACATAACTTCATATGGAATAATGATGAGGCCAATATTCTTCCATAAATAAAATTAACTACGCGGGTGTTGAAAACTTGATCATGGCAGATCATCGACAAATGAGGCAAGCACATTTGTTTCGTGAAACGCAACTGATGAAGGCCTACAGTAAGATAGGCCGAAATATCTTGGAAAAATAAAATTACTGGAACAATGAAAGCTGTGTTAGTCAAAACACAGATCAGGTAATTTCAATTAATCCAGGTTCGCAACAAAGAAATTAATTCAAGAAACCCAAATTTAGTACCAGCAGTGGTGTTGGCCACCTTCCCCATTTAAAAAATTGTTTAATAGATGCTGTTATGAACATTAATCTTCCATATGTTCCGAATGCAAGTGGTGAAGTTCTCCCAAGCAAACTCAACAATCGATCAAACCACATGGAATGGATTTGCAGTTGCTGTTCGGTATGAAATTTGTACCTTCTAACTGTAAGATACTTAAAGCATCTCACGATTTAAGGTTGTTGTTGCTTTGCACTATCAGTTTAACAAAGGTCCGACTTATCCCCATTTCCGTATGCGGATCCCTTTACGTTAATATTGGCTAAGAGATCTAGGTATGCTCGCAAACTCTAATGGCAAGTGGGTGCTTTGCCAAACGTCCACAGACCAAAACCGACCATATGTGTCGGAGTTAATCACTCAAATAATTTAACAACTACACTATTCCAGACATCCATCCGTAGAAACCTTCGTTCGACTTATTACCGACAGATATGTATAGCCGCATATGTATAAAGACATACCGGAATTGTGTAGGAGCTTGGGGTTAGTGCCAGACCTGTAAGGTCTGGAGACATTCTACAACCGAGATACGGAATATTGAAATACCAACCGGACGGTTCAGACGTAAATATAGACATTGACGAGATCTCAGAAGTTAACGGTCAAAAAATATTTACTAACAATGCTGTTCGAAGCTAATAACGCATAGATAAGAACAGTGCATCCAGTCCTGTAATGCACGTAGGACCTTGTATTCTGGTGTCAGATACACAACATACATCGAAATCAAATTTATCCCGTGTACGTAGGAGAGCTTTTTGTTGTCTATTTTGTTTTAATGTTCGCACATTAGATATGCCGATGCTAGAACCTAACCACGGTTTAATGAATGGTAGTCTATGTAAACGATTTTGGATATTTGGCAATCCGATTTTGGCCTCACCGATAAGATCATCACTGGCTATATTTATAGTATCCAAAAAGACGTTATTGTTAGATTGAGAAGAGAAAAGAGAAGGAAATGAGGAGATAAAGGTGCTTGCAGTAGCCAGGTTTCGCCTATCTACCCTGCAAGACTCAGCAGATAAGGCGACCGTTTTTATACTGCGTGACGGCCGATGCTATATGTAATCATTATAAATGGTATCGTTTATGGTTACTTATAGACTGTAAAAGAACACTAGATCGCCCATTCCTAGTGAGGATGGTTTGTATTTGGTGTTTTACTTCTTTTAGATAGATTACCAACCAGGGTTGATAAGCATTATTTGCTCAGATTTCAGTGGCCAAAAATTCCTTCAGCAGCCGAAACCTGCCTTTCGTGTGTGGCACACTTGCTCTCATTCTATCACCAAACATTTAACACTAAGTGTTCCTGGGAATTTAGATAAAACGCGAGGCTTCACATGAACTGGGATTATGGCTGTGTCGATTTAGACTCGTTAAGATTCATGTTGCCATTCTCGGGCTGAATAGCTTGTGTTCGCCGGTCAAAAGCGCAACCTGAGTGGTTTCAGGATATATACAGTTGCAATAACCTGCCACACTTTTTTAGAATCTGGTTAATGAACCTCAAATTAGTTAACAGACTGAAAGGACTGCAGCTATATAATGTATTGTGTTAGGTGAGGATACTAAGCCAGCTGCAGTTTGAATTTTATGAAAGATTATGCAAAAAAGCTTTTTGTCTAAATATTTATCAAGAGATACTAAATAGTAAATTCGTGGCTTAATTTACGCCTTAAATTACATAACTCATTGGGTGCTTTTGACGCATTAGATGTCAAGGAGCCAAACCAATGCAAAGGACTTGATCTCTGGGCTCCAGATAGCGGTAGACCCTGTCAAGTCTTAGTCGCAAACTCGAACCTAGTGTAGGTTGTCTGGAAGATTTTTGAAAAGCTTTTGACCATGCATAATGAAATTCGTGAGAATCAAGGAAAGACCATAAATCATGAAAAGAGAAAGCCTCGATTTCGTTTTCGGAACATGTGGTCCTAGCGCACAGGTTGGCACTCTCGCGAGTGGGGTGTGGCTACTCGAATATGAAAGGAATTCAATGTGCCAGCGCAACGACTGACTCTTCTAAAATTTATGAAGGCACGAATTGTAAGGATGCCCGCATTCAATAGAGAGGAATTGTGGAGAACCCTCGATTGATGGAACTGGATCAGGAATAGTGTTATTAAGTCTCCAAGATGTTTCAAGAAATGGCATATTAAAGTATTCATGGAATTCGGATAGTACAAATTCGATGAAGTTGTACTGTTGAAGAGCACCCAATCTTTCATTTGGTACGAGTTTTCTATAATCAATTTTTACTAATTGACCGAAGTTTAGACAACTATAATGTGGCTAGATATAATGTAAATAGAGTTGTTTAAAATGTCAGTGTTCTGGACGAAGTTGAGACTGGAGCCAATATCGCGATTGGATTTTACTTACCCCTACCACGTGACTAATTATTTTATCGATAAAATTTACAAAAACTAATGTGTTAACCTCGTGCAGTTTAGGACACAAAGGCTTGCGGACATATGTGCAGTGCTAATTTGAATTGCTGAGAACCTTATTCGATTCGTTCAGGTATCAACCATTGGCACAGCACAAGGTAGAGGTTTTTTGTAGAACAATTTCAGTGACTGCGTGGAGATAAGTCTTCATTGTGATGTTGTGATGCAAATTTTCTGGCGAATATTATTCCTATAATGGTAATCGCAATGTACAATCGGTAAAGATAAGAGTTATAGTGGTTCCTGAGAGCTCCTAGAGATAAGATATAACGCATAGCTATAAGCGAATCTTGAAGTCTTAGGTCTATGTGCTTCGAATCTACCTATTTGAAATTCGCGCTGCATGCCTAAAACGAGACGAGCAAAAATTTTATAAGGAATGCCTGAAACCGAGAATATGCAAAGAAGCAAAATCCGCTTCATACCCGAGGTTTGGAGGTCACATTTACCTCGCAAGTTATAGCGTCAAGAATGCATATGTTGACAAGGCATGAATAAATAAATGCACCGAAGAAAGCAGAAACACCAGTGATAAAAATAAGATCGAAGAGAATGCTATATAAATCAGCGAAAAACATTTTATATCTATTTCTAGAAGCCTTTTATTAAACATGTAGACGTATATATGAGTTTAAAACTTTATTTATTTATTGGAAGTTTAAATGACCATTGATTTTTAAATAAATTTGTGTGTTAAATAAATTAATTTAACAAATTTTGCAAAATTCTTTGTCTATTCTCTTAAGAATTTTATCATCAGACGGCAACTGATTTGACATCACCATTTTTCATAGTAAATAGCGAGTGATGAGTATCGTCAGTATAATGTACAGTACTTTTTCGAAGTTCTGTGCACTGTTTGGGATTCTACTTTAATTTGGCTTTAATTTACGTCATTGAGGTATAAAGACTTCAAACAAAGTTGTACCTTATTAAACGAACATTGGTTGCGCGGGTGGTGATACCAATTATTATAATCAAGGTTGCGGTCTTGATATAAACACCTGACCCATTAATTACTTACATATGTCAGTATAAACTAAGAATTGTATAGTGTA
>JAQBSW010008704.1:0-32644 GCA_029291075.1 Eudiplozoon nipponicum
GTAATTACTAAATGCTCTTACAAAAAGGAGCTAGCCAAAAACGAAGAATTTTAGATAAACAAATTGCAGCTGGATTTATGAAAGGAGAGAATGCACGTTCAGGCATTGAGCTTAAACTGGAGGTGACGCACACAATTAATTGGTTTTTTATTTTTTCACACTCTCTATGCTTACATATTTCTATCTTGTATTGACTTCAAATTTATACATAAAAATAAGTTACTAGTATACTGAGAAGATAATAAAAAAGAATTTTTTATTGTATCTGATAAAATTTCTTTTTGGTTTTGAACATGGGAAGGGTCCAATGAAATTTATTAAAGCTCGCATTTATATCATTGCAATCATTGTGGTTTCGGAGGATGTGCTATTGTATAAAAGTTTTCCATTTGAACCAGTGGACTGGTGCCTATATGACTCCGATAAGAAAGAGTCATGAAGTTGGAACTAGATCTGGACATTTGGCGATATCTCCTCCTTTGGTGGGGAATGTAGCGAGCAAGTTATTCTCTTTCTCGAAAATCTACAAAATTTATAACCAATTGCCGAAGGGGCTTAGAGAAATGCCTCCATCTAAGATGTCTTTTAAAACTTTATCTAATGAACTTGAAAAAGTCTGCAATCCTGCTGATATTTTTTATTTTTTTGATTATGATAATACTTTCTCATGGTTGAATAAAAGGCAAGGATAATTGTTATCGGAAACAGATTTTCTTGAGATTTTTATTTCCAAGTTTTGTATTATTATAATTGAAATGTTATGCACTATATCTTCAAATTAGTTAACATTGCATACAATCAATTGCTAGTCATGGTTCTCAATTTTTGCATAATGTTACACTCGAATTATACCTTAATTGTTCCTAATTTGATGATGTATATATTATTCTTTTCAGTCGAACTTTCTGATATTGTTATATTGTATAGTACAACTAGTGAGATATACTTATCTACATGAGATTAATTGCAAAATTATCGTGATGTGATAATTTTTTAAATATATATTGAAATTTGGTTGACGGCATGGCTTTAAATACTCAAACCCTTGAATACTGAATTAGAAAAAATTATTACGGACCTTCAAAACTCCATGAAGGAGCTTAGGGAGGAAAATAAAACTTTAAAAATACAATTTTAAAGCTACAGTCGGATGCTAGCAACTATTCAGCAAAATTGGACGTATCAGAGAGGAGAAATGATATTTTAAGCGTAAAAATTGAGCAATTGACCGTTGCGTTAAACAATAGGATGGATAAATTAGAAGACAATGTTAAACCATGGATCGAGTTAGGCGAAATAACTAAAGAAGATGACATATCAACAAAAAGCAGTTCTTCTGGGGAAGAAATATTGAATATTTTGTCTAATGAAGTTTCTGTGAGAATTGGAAAACAAGAACAATTAATTTTATTTAATCTTAAGGAAAATGCTGATCATAAGGATGTTGAAAAGTTAAATGCTCTAATTAGAGATACGACTGAAGCTGAAATAACTAAATGCTTTAGAGTTGGACAAAAATCGGAACGTCCAAGACCAGTTGTGATAAAATTGTCAAAAAGGCCGACGAACAAGCAAGTTGAGGATATTAATAAAAAGAAAGAAGAATGCAGTAACTTTCAGAACATATTCATCACTAGAGACAAGACGAAAACTGGCTGCGGTAAAAAAGTTAAAGAAGAATCTAGATCAGAAATCAAGTCAAGCGGAAATAGTCACAATAAAGGCTGTGTCAAACGACTCTAAAATCACAAAAAACGGGGTTTCATTAATGGATGTGGTGGACAGTGGACAGTTACGAACCATAGATACGGTACCCAACAAACGAAGTATAAGGAAACCGAAAAAGTTAAATCAGTAACTATGGATGATAGTAAAGATAAGTTGTCTTGTTCATATACATTATTTTATGCTAATTGTAGAAGTATTAAGAATAAAACTTTTTTGTTGTGTAATTTTATAATAAGTAACAATTTTGACTTTATAATATTATCTGAAACTTGGCTGAACAAGAACATTGAAAACTATGAATTTGACATTCCTCATTATTCTCTATTTAGGAAAGACAGATCACTGGATAAAAGAGGTGGAGGAGTACTTATTTATAGCAAATCGATATTAAATGCAACAGTGTTACATTCTAGCGAATATAATTCTGTCATTGATTTTGTATCTATACAAATTGATAACCTGATTCTTATCGCGGTTTACAGACCGCCGTATGCTAATTTACATGATGATCAAATGTTTATCAATTCCTTTCAATCTATTTTTGACTGCCATGGTTATATTATTGTGGTAGGAGATTTTAATAAGGTGCATGACTGTGAAATAATCAATCTTTTTTCTAATCATGATCTTAAGCTGATTATAAAGGAACCAACCAGAGGTTCGGAATGCTTAGACCATGTATATTTAGAAGTTGAAATGTTGAACTCACACAGATATGATGTTGTAAATTACTTCAAAGAATTGGATCATAAACAAATTATTTTACAATGGAACATTTTGAGTAGCAAAACATTGACACCTAATTTTGAAAATGCTCACGTGCAATGTTCCAGAATCAACTGGAATCTTTTTAGAGAATTAAGCTTATCAATTGATTATGAAAGTTTATTTATCATGAACGATGACGAATTTGTTTCTTCTGTTTCACTGTTATTATCTGATATATTTAGAGCATCAACATTTACGGATGTAATACCAAAGTGAATCAATAGGAAGTTATGTAAGCTAAGAATCAAACGAGATAACATAATGAAATGTAGTCTAATCAATAGTATTAAAAAAATGAGGTTAGATATGATCGATAAAGAAATTAATTCATCACTGCTGATAATCCGTCAAAGATCAGAGAGAATTATTCTGGCTAAACTGAAAAGTAATCCTAGACTAGGATACAAACTCCTCACAGACTATGTTAAATATAAGGAAAAATTAAACCTTATATTACCTGTGGGTAAAACTGATTATGAATTTCTCTGTGAATTGGATGAAGTATTTGGCAACTTGTTATGTAATCCGCAGAAGGAAAGCAATTTTATTGATCTAACGGATCCTTCGGGAAACCAGGATCTAGGACTTGTTATTGACAGTGATGCATTGATAGAATTAATGTTAAAAATAAAATCAAAAAAACAAAAAGATCACCTTGGTATATCGATTGATAACCTACTTCAATTACCCTTAAATTTTATGAATGCGCTCTGCAATTTTATAAATAGAATTTTGAAGAGTGGGATATTACCAATCGATATACTAACAATAGTAGCTAAACCTTTGCCTAAAATAAGTAAGCCAACGTGTGCCAGTGATTACAGATTAATCTCTATTATTCCCTCGTTTTGAAGATAATAGAACGATTAATACTTGATCATTTAGAACGTATGCTGCCGGCTGATTTCGATGTAAGCCAACATGGCTTCACGAAAGACAGGTCGACAACTACTAATATGCTCTCTATGTGGAAACATGTAATAACATTAGATGAGAAAAAGTTAGATGCATTAATTGTATTCATAGATATCTCAAAAGCTTTTGACTCTGTATCTTTTGATGCTATCTTGAATGCGATTAATTTATTGAATATTGATCCGAATATTTTTAGATTACTTAGGTACTACTTATATAATCGAAGAATGTGTATTCAAGTAAACGATTTGGTATCTAAATCGAAAAGGGTAACAAGTGGAGTTCCACAGGGATCCAGTTTGGGACCAATATTATTTAAAATTGTATTTGCATATTTAAAAACTAAGATTCCTAACGGTCGAGTTTGCAAATTTGCTGATGATTTGAAAATAATCTTTCCAATTGATCCAAATAATGTTGAATTCTCCAAAATAATGTGACACTTGATTTGTATGATTTAAGTAGATATCTGTTAACACTAGGGCTGAGAATAAACAGTAAAAAGACGAGAGCTTTAAACATAGGTAACAGAACAGATTTTAAGTATGTTTATTTTCATGATGCTGAGATTAATGATGTTTTTGAGATTAAACCTATGCAAGAAATTAAGGATTTAGGCATAACTATTCATTGTACGGTTTCTGCTGAGAGACATATTGAACGGATAGTAGGCAGTGCCAAGAAAAGATGGGCATTGATAAATAGAAATATTATATCACATGAAATAAAATTCAAAATGTTTATAATATGGATTAGACCGATACTAGAATATGCCGCTGCTACTTGGAATCCCTTAACAAAGGGTCTGTCTAATAAAATAGAAGCTGTACAAAGAAAAGTTGTGAAACAAATTAGTCCTACCTCCTGCACTATATACGCCACTAGATTACAATTTGTATCACTGTATCCATTATGGTTTCGGAGAATGTGTTATTGTATAAAAGTTTTCCATTTAAACCAGTGGTCTGGTGCCTATATGAATCCCATAAGAAAGAGTCATTAAATTGGAACTAGATCTGGTCATTCTGCAATATCTCCACCTTTGAATGGGAATGTTGCAAGCAAGCTGTTCTCGTTTTCAAAAATTTACAAAATTTATAATCACTTGCCAAAGGGGCTTAGAGAAACGCCTCCAGCTAAAATGTCTTTTAAATTTTTATCTACCGAACTAGAAAAAGTGTTTAATCCTGATGATATTTTTAGTTTTGATTATGATAATACTTTCTCATGGTTAAATAAAAGCCAAGATTAATTGTTTCAGCAACAAATGCAATATTCGAGTTATAACTTAAATTTTCAATTTTGATTAAGAATCTATCACTGTTTACAGCTGATCTATCAGATGCCGATAAACTGTACAGTACACTTAATTGCACATATATATGTGATGTGATATCTTTTTATATTGTACATTTTCTAATTTTATTACTTAATGGAACATGTGTGGTTTGAATCCAAATAAAGATAGAGCCTCTTATTCTATATTGTACATTTCTCCAATTTATATTTGATGGAATATGTGGTTTGAATCCAAATAAAAGATATTCTATTCTATTATCTTCATTCTATTTTAAAAGAATCATTAATATATTTTAACCTATATTTAGTTTTATAAAGTTATTATCTCTCGTTCAACTCTTTATGTTACTACTTTACTATCCATCACAAATTCATCTTTTATTCCTCGTTATTTATTAACTAAAATCTCTTATGAAAATTCAGCTTTATTAGCGAACTTACATTTTAAACATTAACTTTCCTAATTATATTGCATTTATCTCCGTGATTTTATGCGGTGTTCTTGATGTTTTGTCTGACAATCATCTAGTTATAAATTTAATTGCATTTTCTTTCAACATTTTATCACATAACCTATCGTGGTTGGAGATCTGACGTATATATTTACCATTAACTCTTCACGTTTAAGAGACCTAACTTATAGTTTTGTCATATCACAAGTTGGGAATAAAGCAAATATTCTGCAGCTTACAAATTACAAGATCATTTAATTCATTGTATTTTGACTCAATTTCTATTAAAGTTGTCGACCTCGCACATTAAAATAATTGGAACAACATTGTCTTGCAAATCCTCAATGATATTTACAAGATCAGCCAATCTTTGTTATGCATGAAGCTGGCTGAGCTATGTATTTCATTATTTTATTACATTATCATTCTTGCGGAAATTACTTGATGGAATATACGATTGTTAAATATAGGTTGTAAATAAATAATTTTCAAATTAAAGGATATCAGTAATTTTTCTCTGCTTGCCAGATATGCATAACAAACACGCACGACTTATGAGCAATAACTTTTATGCAAACTATCAACTATATTGCTGAAATACATTTCTCGATATTAAAAGTATTTGTTGACAATAGTACGCATATTTTTGCATTCATTTATCATTCAAATATAAAAAAGGTATTAATTGTGTTTGCAATGCAACTTTATTCTCCGTAACTTTAACGATGGCTTTTCAATTAATTCTCCAACTGGTCGCAATTAGTTTGTTGATGGCAAACATTTTCTTCGAAACAGCCAAATCAGAGTACACGGCATTTATTCATGACAATTCTTCGTACTTGAGATATTTAACTATTAATAATTCCACAACAGATTAACCTGATTTGCGCATATATTTTAAACAAATGTTTATGTTCTGTGTACTAAATAAATAATATTAAATTTTAATGTTATACATGTTTATATGCTCACAATAGCTCTTAATTTCTCTTATCACTACGCTCAAAAAATGATTGTACGAAATTGACTGGAGTAAAACAGAATGATTAGCAAAAATTTGTATCTTACATATCCTAAAACAAATAATTATCTTTTCCCAATTTTAGGCTAAATTAAATATTTTGGCCTCGATTACATTTTAACATATCATGCACGGTGTATTTACTATAAGCTATTTCATAATAGATTGGGCCATCTCATTTTAAATGCTTTGTAATTTCACAATTTTCAAATATTTTTTTTAAATGCCAACTGTTTGTCTTCTTTTTCTTTTCATTTCTTTCCTCAGTAAAATCAGATATCAATTAAATGAAATTTATACTCATTTGATTTTCTTGAATATACACCGGAAATCGTGTATCCTGCAACATTTAATTTGGTATTCTTTCTTAATAGTTTTGGCAATACTATCGCGCCTACCATACATGATATTCCTTGTCATGTAATTCACTTAATCTTTTCTTTGCGCATCATATTGCGGCTGAAATTTAAACGCTGTCCATGTTCTATTAGACAAACATCATAATTTCTCTTGCTTCTAGCAAAAGAACAGCAGAACAGCTATCTCTGTCGCGTACTCTCCTAATTTTTTCGTAATTTGCTACCATCAGAACCCAATGGAAAACAGATTAACGCAAACAAATTTTGTTTAGCCGATATTATTGAGGCATAAATCTTTTTTAATCCCTCATTTCAAATGCTCCCGCATACCTGCACTTGACAAGTAATATATTAATATATTTGTAATTTTGCAACACACACGATCATAAGATATTGCAGCTTTGTCACATTAATATAAGTTTCGCAGAAAGCGAGCATTGATTATGCTAATTGTTATAAAAGTACTTTTATTTAAGTTTACGGTTTTTGATAAATTCAATAGCAGAGCACATAGACAACCAAGACACTACATTGCAACAACACCTTCCATTTCGAGGTATGTTAGAGTTCACCACAAATGGATTCAAAACTATTAATATTGATATTAATCTGGGATAAAGAGAATGGAACTGCTGGAAAAAATTGTGTTCAGAATAATTTTTAAATTTCTAAATTAGACATATTTTGAAAAATTAGTCTGCCAGACCAGAATATAAACCAAAGACAGCATGAACGGAAAGTAGAATCTCATGCAATATTCGTTTCGTGCATACTGGCGACACATCAGTAGGAGCCGGTATTACGCCCTTTAACCACTATATATTTGGTAGAAGAATGTGGAATAATAGAACGGTACAATCTCCTAGACGAATGTGTAAACCTGTAATAGTGAAGCTAACATAATCTAAAGTCAACGACAACGCGACTTCAATGCTAACTCACACTATATAATATATATACCGAGTCTGTAAAGTATACTAACACTATGGTTATTGTGTTAGTAACTGATACCTTAAATCGACGACACCGAATACTATAGGTTGTATGGGGTTCTCCAACTGATGAGTCGCCGTTAAGCACGAAACGAATGTGCATGAGATTATACTTTCCGTTCATGCTGCCTTTGGTTTATCCTTCGGTCACAACTGAACTAATTTGTTACTAGGTTCGCAAAACCTAATACATACTTGCATATATATTAGTTCTTCGCAACAAACAGTATTTAACTGTAATATTTTGAAAATCATTGTCTTGGTGTCAATTAAAGACTTGGAAAACTCAGTTTCGATACAATATAAATAATAGGCAATCAGAATTTGTTATCAGGTACCAACCCGGTAATCAAATTGGTGTTGTCCTTTACAGGGTCGATATATATACATACAAATATATATATTTTTAATTATTTCCATTGCCTCCAAATATTACACAGTATATTTATAAATAGAAAGAAAAACCACATTAATAACAAAGTGGATAAAGTCCATTTATTTCAAATTTATTAAATATCGCTCTACAATCTTCAATTTAATTATTTTTTGTGTTTTCAATTGTTTATGCTTGTGGCAAAAAATCTGACTCGGTTTAACTCCTATTGTTTTTTAAGCTGATTCGTAAAACGTATAGTGTTTTTGTTTTAGTGTGTCTGTCTTTGCATTTAGCCTATTCGTATTTCAAAGTGATAACTGAGATCTGACTATTGTATTGATGGTTTGAAATTATATATATATATATATATATATATATATATATATATATATATATATATACATATATTTTGAATGTATTTTAATAAAATTCATTGTACCCTTCTATGTGCAAAAACAAAAAGAAATTTTATCAGATATAAGAAAATTTTCTTTCTCATGGTCTTCTCAAATATCTACTCATGAACATATCTTTATATATAAATTGGAAAGCAAAACAAGATAGAAATATGTGAACAAAGAGAGTGTGAAAAATAGAAACCAATCAAATTGCGTGCGTCACATCCAGTTCAAGCTCAATGCTTGTACGTGCTTCTTCTGCTTACATAAATCCGGCTGCAATTTGTTTATCCATAAGGCTTCGTATGTGGCTAGCTCCCTTTTGTTTCTGCATTTAGTAATTACTTTGAATGCTACGTCTGGAGAACATACGTGCGTTGTTTCGATGATGTGTTGCGCAATAGCATACGTGTATTCACCATTTGATTTAAAACAGGCGTTCAAGTTGCAATGTTCTCTCATTCGAGTAATTAACCGTCTGGTCGATCGGCCTACGTAAGTTGATCGACAACTTGCGCATGTATATTGGTAAATAATATTTGATATCGACATTAACGGCTGTTTCTCTTTGATTGCTGGTAAAGGCAAGTGTGTTACCCTAAATAACACTCGTAGTTTGGCTGCATTAAATGTGTGTGTCAATGCTGCTTCAACTTTCTTTTGTGCCATTCGGGAAACTGCATCCCCCTTAAATGGGATGTTTAGGTAGACGGTTTTCTTCTCTGGCCCATAGTACGTCTGTTTCTGGTTAACTCCCCTTTTAATAATTGATTCAATAAATTGTCTGGGATAGCCATTAGACATTAAATCGTTAATTGCTTTATTATATTCATTTTCTTTAGAATCTTGACTAACCAACCTGTCAATTCTTGAAAAGCAACCACGAACTGTTGATAATTTATATTGAAATGGCACAAAACTGCTGTAATGCAAATACTGTGCAGACCATGTTGGTTTATGGTAAATTGTTCTGTTTAATTTACCATTAGTTTCTTTCTTTAATAGTACATCTAGGAAAGGCAGACAGTCATCTTTCTCGTGCTCTGACGTGAAACCGATATTCTTATGTGCTTTGTTGAAACTTTGAAGCAATGTTCGTGATTGTGACCTGTTCTTAAGTACAAGAAATATATCATCCACGTACCGTATATATTGAGCACATTTACTTATGTCACTCTTTAATGATGTATTTCTCTAGGTGCCCTAGAAAAATCTCAGCCAACACTGGAGATAAGGGGCTTCCCATTGCGACACCATCAGTCTGTTTGTAGATGTTTCCATTAAAACGAAATCGTACGTCTTTCGTGCATAATAAGATAAGCTTGCGTAGAGTTTGACCTGGCACCGGCGATGGTAATATATCGTGTTCTACCGCTTTGACTATAATGTCAATGGTTTCATCAATTGGAACATTTGTAAACAAAGACGTAACATCAAAAGATACCATAATCTTGTTTTTAACATTTATATCTTGAATTTTGTTTACAAACTCAAACGAATCGGCAACCGAATGATTACCTAGTAGTTTACGTAATGGTTCAAGTAAACGAACTAGCCATTTAGCTAGTGCATGAAACGGAGAATTTACCATTGATAAAATTGGCCTCATAGGACAACCTCTTTTGTGTGTTTTGGTAATCCGTACATTATTGGTATATATGATCCAACTGGCTTGAGCTTCTGTGCAGTGGCCTCATCAATAAAACCGGCATCTGTCAAAATCTTAATTTCATTAATTACTTTGCGCTCCACCTTGTCTATTTCATCTGATTTATCGTCTAGACGTGTGAATTTTGTATTGTCATTTAACACGTTTTCCATCTTTTGTACGTATTCAGATTTGTCCATTATAACTGCGCTCTTTCCTTTATCAGCGCGTAGTATTTTGATGTCTGCATTTCTGCTGATATTTCTAAGTGCATTTAGATGCTGCTTTGTCAACGCATGCTGCTCTGCACATTTAGACGATTTCAACTGTGAAGCCTGATCAACTAGTGTAGCCTTGAACCAATTTTTATAATCAATACTGGTAGGCTCCAAGTCAGCTGTTTGTTCAAATAACAATTCAAATGCTGCCTCAAAATCAACATCGCATTTATTAGAAGGATGTATTCCATAATTTCGGCCCATCGATAGTGCCTCCATTGTTAGCTGATCGATTGGCACTTTTGATAAGTTAAGCACACGCTTATCAAGATCGGTCGGTATTAAATCACACAAAACTCCAGGTTTTACATCTTTTTCCAATTTGTTCAAAATTCTTGCTTTATCTTTCTTCATAACTGTCGGCAAAAACATCAAAAATTTCATTCTTGCAAAAAGACTTAGTTCATCTAATACACAAGATACACACCCAATTCTTGCCTGTAGCACTGCTTCATCTTCCTTCAACTGCTCAATTTTAGAATACGCCAAACTTGTAAGATTTCTTCGGTTGACTCGTAGTTTTGACTTTCGTAAACTGCGTACCAAATCACCTGGGAACCGTAATTGTTTAATACACTGATAATAATGTTCTTTCCACAATGACGTTCTTTGCGCTCTACACTTTAACGTCACTAGTTCATCTAGTTTTCTGAAAGATTCTTTTGAAATGCGAAGCGAGAATTGTAAATTTATAGTAAATAAAAGGAATTTTATCAAATATACAGTACCTTTCTATGGTCTTCAACATCTACTCACATATCTTTATATCTTTATCATCTGGATAAAATTCCTTTTGTTTTTGAACATAAGAAGGGTACAATGAATATATATATATATATAATGTAGTGAATTGTGTTTGTTGTAACGGCTTCGAGCTTACAAATGGAGTCAACACTATACCTGTTTTGTTAATACCTGATATCAACACTATGGTTACAATATAAATCTACGCTCCCAGCAGTATGGTTGTGGAGCATGTACATGGTAACAAAAATATGGATTTTAAGTTATGGTAATTTTCGCCAAAATTGAGAATTGCAATTACTACTTCTACAACTTGGCTTTAGGTATTGAAACATCTATCAGACGGTTGGTAACATTTGCGTGTTAGATTTATTTTATATGAGGTGAGATGGCTTTGAATTTTCATTGTCTTAAAGTTATTATAAATTTAACTTCAATACTTCTTTCGTAGATACTTATAAAGCAGATTGCGCTATAAAATATGCTCACATTCCTCTTTCAAATATATGGCGATTTGAAGGTGTATTCTCGGTTCATATTGATAACTCGCCAGAAATCAAGAAACGAATGTGTACATGTCATTATACCTGTCGTTTAGAAAGAATTGTTTTACCATTCTGATCCTGTCTGAATTGGTATGTTTTAAAATGTGCAACAGATAATAAACATTTGTCAATATATTTTTCTCTGCAAATTACAACATCTAATTTATTTAAATATTCTTACTTTCGTAGAATATTTGTATGCTATTTAGTTGCCAATTTCCCTTTAATTATATTTCGATAAATTGTTCAGGTAAAGAAAAAAGTGATTAGATAAAGTTTTTGATCATTAAGTAAAAACAATAGCCATTTTATTTAAACAGTCGTCAAGTAATATAGAATAACTACTGTTCGTCACACGAACTATGTTCTGTTGTGGGGCACCCTGTAATAAACAATGGGATTGTTGCCTACTTATTATATTTGTTACGACCACATACAAAATAGTTGATTGCATAATGAATCAAGTTTTGAAATGAATAAAGTGGTTTATACTCTTTATTTTCACTTTTAAAATCACTATAATTATTTTTATTTTTACCAATACACAATGATACTGCGGTTAAGGTAACTTTTATTTAAACTGTGTTTGCTTGTATGAAGTAACCTGCAACCTATTGAATTAACCAATGAACAACAATACACGCATTGACAAGTTTGAGGGATGATAAACCTACTGCATGGCTGATAAGCAAAATGATAATTAAATTATATATATATATATATATATATATATATATATATATTCACCATTTGATTTAAAACAGGCGTTCAAGTTGCAATGTTCTCTCATTCGAGTAATTAACCGTCTGGTCGATCGGCCTACGTAAGTTGATCGACAACTTGCGCATGTATATTGGTAAATAATATTTGATATCGACATTAACGGCTGTTTCTCTTTGATTGCTGGTAAAGGCAAGTGTGTTACCCTAAATAACACTCGTAGTTTGGTTGCATTAAATGTGCGTGTCAATTGCTGCTTCAACTTTTTGTGCTATCTGCTGAAACTGCAGTAATTCCTTTTAAACATGTTCAGGGTATATATATATATATATATAGAGTATATATATATATATATATATATATATATATATATATATATATATATATATATATATATATATATATAATAATGCACACATATACATACATATTATTACATAGTAGTAGTAGTAGTAGTAGTAGTGTAGTAGTAGTAGTTGTAGTAGTAGTAGTAGTGGTAGTAGTAGTAGTAGTATTAGTAGTAAGTAGTAGTAGTAGTAGTAGTAGTAGTATTAGTAGTAAGTCGTATTAGTAGTAGTAGTAGTATTAGTAGTAGTAGTAGTAGTAGTAGTAGCAGTAGATGTACTTTTATTTTTATTTTTAATTTATTACAAGTATTATTATTGTATTATTATAAATAGAATTAATAATATTACTAATAATGTTTAATTTATGACATTTTTATATTATATAGATATTATATTATTATTAATATTAACACTAATTATTTTATTAGTATTAACATTAGCATTATTAGTTATTTTAACAATGATAATTATCATTCCCATTTTTTTATTATTAATATTATTAATTCTATTTGTAATGATGATTTCGATGTTGTAAATATCCTAATAGGATTTAATTTATGCGCGCCACGACGTAATTAACTTTTTCATTACAAATATTTTTGGGAACCTGATAACGATCGTGATTTGCAACCCAATGATTAGAATACTGAATTTGATAAATTTTTAAATTAATGGTAATATTATAATTTTATTTTCTAATAATGTTTATAACTAATTTTTTTAGGTCTAGTTAAAAATTTTCACATTTAATCAATTAAATACGTTAAGATGGTATTTTAAAGTTGATAGGCTCTGTTAAACAATTTGATAATTTACGGCGTGTAACGATAGAGTAAATGGCTATAACCTGTTATATGAATTTCGTAAATGATGTTTCATTCAAACTTATTTAATATGCAAACTATTTATATGGTTAAATATTGCGTAGATCTTAATTGCATTGGTGCTACATTTATATATATCACTGAGGTGCATATGTGCTATTTGAGTCTAAATAAATAACTGATAGCAAATTTTTAGGTCGATACAAAATTTGGACAAAAAAAGTACGGTTTCTAGAAGACATAAAGTGTTAATTTAAAAATTATTTTTCACATGCAGGAAATTAGAGATTCAGTTAAAATATTAAGCGTTCAAAAACAATGCATTTTGGAATAATCAAATAAATTATACGTCAGCAAACAGGAGATTGGGCATGACCAAACTGATAGGAAATAACACAAAATTACCAAATTATAATCACACCATGTCTGAACTTCTTCCGGTTATTTACTTAAAGATTAAGAATGTTGCAAAACACAATCTGAGCTTGACCTAATTACTTTTCGTTTTAGTCTTCTAAGCATATCTTTGGTTCTGATTGAATTTTGGTTTGATTTACATTAACATTGTTTTCAGATACGCCGTTTTAATTATTACCTCGCCTGGCATGCGATGTGCGCTTAGCAACTATGGCATTTTTATAAATATGCGATGTTAGATGTTTCGACTTCAGGGAACCTATTGCTTTTGTTTACGTTAAGCAGTAATTTTCTTGCGTAGACCTACATCGACAGACTTATGAGAATCCATTCATTCCTTCATTATTCAAATAAACTATTCTTACTTTGTGTATATTTCAATAGAAAAATGGCATATTTTTTGAAAGGAGGCTATTCTGATTGTTATCATAATCAAGGCAACGATCTTCATATAAGCACCTGGCGCAGTTATTACTTAATTATATCAGTGTAAACTAAGAATTGTACAGTGTAGAAAAGATATTTCATCCAGAAGACCGGTTTCGTTCTTATTGGGAACTCATCATGTACTTGCCTGAATTTGCCACGGATGGGTCTCGAAACTGGGCACATCTGTGTTGGAATCTGGTGCTCAAACAAATAAGCCATCCAGCCGCATACTACACTACAAACAATATTCAGTAATATGCTAGATAATGTAACTTGGTTACCAATTTTTCCTTTAGGTGGAGCAACCAATTAGACCCAAAGTGCCAGTTAGCCATCTCAAATATGTCACTACTGGACAGACGCAACACTGCATGTGTAGTGCAGTATGCTTTAGAGTGGCTCGGTGGTTAGAGCAGCCGATTCCGAAGTGAATGCCTGTTTGATTCTGTTCGAAAATTCTGCTGGTACACGATGATTTCCAAAAGGGACAAAACTAACAACTGGATGAATTATTTGACTATACCTCAGTTTATACTGACATAAGTAAGTAATAAATGAGTCAGGTTCATATATCAAGATCGTAACCTCGATTATAATAATTGTTATAACGACCCGCACAACCAGTGTTCGTCTATTTTGATTTGTATCTATGTTTAAACTTTTTTATTATATTCACAAAGTGGTTTACACAACAGTAGTATATTGACATTTGAATTAATTAGATCGGAATTTATTCAATCAATAAGGTATGCTAAATTATTTTATTAAGTAGTTATATCAATTTAAATTATTTCACCTAAATTTTACATCGGATATAGCTCTAATTGTCTTACATTTCAAAAATTAATCTCATCATCTGATACTGAATACATCTGGAATTGTATTACATAGTTATTTTGTAGGTTGCATGTGCTTAAAAATTTCGTACATATAAAACTTTCGTGGACGGCGAGTGCTCTCTATGTTCAAAGCCTATATAATGTCGTTAAAGCGCGTATGCTAAATATATTTTTATATCATTTGATCACTCATTTTTTGGCAATTTAAAAAAAATAGTAAAATCAAGGATGCGAGTTTGATAAAAACACACATTTTACTATTTTTAAATAAAATTGAAAAATCGTCTTTGATCTAGCTGACATTTTTCAACATCCTATAGCCAATACGTTAACACGATTCTACAACTACTAATAAGAATCTTACCGCAGTCCATATATAAGACACCTCATTTAGGATATGCCGCACTGACGAATGTTAGTCTCACATATTTTGAACTTCATTGCAATTCTTTGGAACAAAATTTATTTTCTCTAATCAAAATTAACTGCAGCTCCTTTTGTGACAAATACATAAGTTATAAAATGCAACATTCCTCGATATAATAACATTAAAAAAATAAGATAAGCGAGATAGAAATGTACAGCGAACCAATTTTATGTATCCAGTTACACAAAGGACTAAAGTTCCTTAACTCAACCATACTAAATCTGTTCGACGGAGCACAAAATATAAGATATATTAACGCACGATAACCATCCAAAATAACAAAAACACATTGTGGCAAAATGTTTCCACACGTATTTACCTCCATGTTTTATTCCCATTTAACAAAAAATTTAAATAAAACGGAAATGACAGAAGCACGAAATTGACATAACTTTTGAGATTGCATCTATTCAAAAACGCTGTTCTATTTTTATTAGAATAAGCCTTATATATATATTCTCTGCATAATTTTCAATTTTTGAACTATTGCTTAAATGTTAAAAGAGTAAGACAGTGAATTTAAATTTATGTGGAAATGCTTCAATTACAAGTGGAAAAAATTAATAATTTATGATATTCTGATTCAACAATAATAGGAATGAATGTAATTCACATACACATCTGATGTTTTGTCTATGTGTGCCACGTTTACAGTTTTAGAATTCAGCTTGATCCCAAATAAATAAATTTTCAAGAACGACTGTAAACACCAATATCACTAATTGTTAGATAAATCATTAAAAATTTATCAATTAACTACTCATTGCACCAATTTCTGTACCCATACGGAATATACACAAATTTTATAAATAATAGTAATAAATTTTTAATCATAGTTCACTGACCTGATGAATTGGAAAAATAATGATATAATTCGCGATTAATATTACGCATAAACGAGAACTATGAGTGGCAATTGGTTATCTTGAAAACAAGTAAAAATCAACATAAACAGATGGTAAAAATAAAAATGTCCTGGACTAATCTAACCTTGTCTTATATTCAAACACGACAAAGTATTACCATAATCATAATTTAAAAATTATTAGGATTGTGTTTTTTTATTGTTCAGTACATAAAATATGCAAAGACATAGAAGATTAAAGCGTTCCTCGAATCCGATTTCGTAATTGATTATTAATTTTGTAAATATTAAAAAGGATATTAACTCCCCCGCAAAATTTCCCTCCAAAGGAGTATAGATGGCCAAATGTCCAGAACTAGCACCAACATTAAAAATCTGTTTTATTGGATTCGTATATGCACCAGTCCACTTTTTCAAGTGGAGTAAATTTGGCCAGTAATACATCCTTAGATGCGCTAAATTTTGCAGTGTTACAAATGGTAATCTCCTGGGGTATGTGGCGCAAGAGACTGGGCGAATATTTTTCACATATTTCGAAATTACAACGCCGGGCAAAATATTGGCTAACTGAAATCAAATTTAAGATGCAACAAAATCATTACATCGTCTATAAACCGTTGTTGTTGCACATGCATTATATTTGAATGGTTATCTTAAAGAACTTGGGTAATTCCTGTGTGAATGGGTTAAATTATGGTGGAAGCGAATAATTGACCCATATGGCGTATAATTTTATAGATTATTTAGTATTCTTTTTTACTCTGTTATATTCCGCACGTTTTACAACTGTAACAATTTGAACTGATGGACGGTTTTTCCGATCGTTTTACGCAAGTAATTTATTTGAACAGAACATTTACTGGTCTATCTATTTTAACAAATATAAAATATCACACAATTATTATTTTAAAACCGAAAAGTTTCAATTGCTATATATTAAAATTAATTGATGTCTAATTAGTCAATTATAAAAGACTTTCCCCTAATATAAGTACCATACTGCATGTGAAATTTCGAAATATTTTTAAGATGAATCTAATGATCATTTATAAGAATAATAAAAGCCCGTGCATTATGTGGGTCCTTGGGCACATTTTCTGCCACATGATTCACAAAGGTGAGACCCTAGAAATCCGCCATTTCCTGTCAGTCAGATAGGTTACCACTCTACGGTGAGACTTGGTGTAAAAATGTCTGTATACGTGGATGAAGTACAATAAATTGCCTGAGAACCTAACAATATAATATGGTGAGTGAGTTTCAGAGATGGTCCATGGACCATTAATCCATGAACGAAATTTAGAACCACAGATAGAAACGTACAGAGGAAGTAAGGAATATGCGTGTACCATCAAACACTTAGCATTTTGTATTGCCACGTGTTATGCAATATCATTTGGAAAATCGAATTATCTAGTAACATACAGTTCCAGTATATTATTAACGGGTGCCATCTACCAGTCAATATAAGCTAATGGCTTGACCATTCACAGAATATCAACGGGTATACTGCATTTATTCTCGATGACAATTGTCGACAAGGCAGTCACATCTTACATACTAAGCCTAATTTTAGGCGCGTTTTATCGGATAATCAAAACACCGAAGGTTAAGTTGTTAGATGCAATTTAGAATATATATTTAAGTACCATGTTTTTATTGATGATCGTCCGGGTTTCGACACAAGATCAATGACAAGTTTAAAATTGCTCATACATAGTTAAGTGAGATTATCAAATTTTCTCGAAGACTATGAATATCATAATAATTTATCGGATCAATTAAGCATCACAATACTCCAGCTAAAGACTTGTTGTTATTTACCAAAACCTGAGCACTAGATCAGAAAAAGTTGTAAGAATTCTAGACAACACGCCCCGCACAATTTTCAGTCATATACTATCTCATGCTTTTGGTTAGCATTATCTGCCGTTGTAAGATATAAGGAAACTCGTCTGACGTTAAATATACGACAGAAATACAAAATCCGCGGGGAGCGTAATAGAATAATTATTTATATATAAAAGATCATAGGTTGCACTTGTATTAAGAACAAATATTTAAATGGAGAAGAAGGCCAAATAATGATGATCCTTGTCCATTGTGTAAAAAACCATTTACATATTTCGATTCTAGATTGCATATTTTGTTAATTTTCTTCGAATATTTTAAGTTGCATGTGTGAAAGTTTAGTTACACAGTGTATGAAATCCTTGTGGATATTGGTCTTCTTCGATATGCCGATAATTACTTTTGTCATACGCCTACCGTCATGCAAATGTAGTTTTTGTTGTTAGAAAGATGTAAGCAAATTACGCGAAACAAGGTAATATATTTAACGAATCCAGAAGAAGAATAAGATTTTGCTTTTATGATTACAAATAATATATATATCGAATGAAACAATTTATTTGAATATTGAACGAAATTACAAGCAAAGATTTCGTATGCTTTATCAGTTAAAAGAAATGACATGCCATAATTCACTTCAACAACATTCATCACTAAAAATTGGTGTCCGAAATTAAGATAAAATTAAGTTCAGCCCAAATTAAAACGGGATAAAATCGCGTTTAGGAAGCAATTGACAATTTAAATAACAAACAAAAAAATGGAATAATAGGATAAAGATTTTGTCCGATATTGCAAATTCATTGGTAAAAACAAGATATTTTCCTATTTTTACAAATCATCTGGCAATAATATTTAGCAATAACAGTAAATTTTATTTATTAGAATTTGACAATCATAAAATATGTGAAAATCAAATGATATTCGAAAAAGTGTTTATAGAGCCAATCACCATAATCTGTTTTCATGCAAGTCCCAAAATCTGCAGCAAAACCCATTGCCATTACTTGACATAATGAAATAGAGGATGGACGACGGTAGAGTAATATTTGATATACACCGCTGAATGAAAAGTTTTAATATATCATTCATTACAGCATTTGTGCCAGAAATTCTAAAACAAAAATTTGGTGTGCGGTTGATACATCCAAATAAGGAAAACCTGTAGTGAAATATTTCCTAGTCAAATAATTTTTTTGAAAGAAAATCTGTTATTTTACAAAATGTTTGTCCCAGTGTCAAACATTATGTACGAATATCGACAAAATACTCTGAAGTCATAAAAGAACCAAAGGAAATCGTATAATTTAAAATTTCTTTTTATGGAGAGGTAACATAAGAAATATTTTTGAATTAATATAGATTCAGAGTTTACTCGGATGCCTTATATACAATTGTTATTTGCCTATGCAACAGTATGCACGGTAAGCATAAACTAAATGTAATAAATAACACGTTATTAATTGCCTATGCAACAGTATCAACGGTAAACTCAAATTACATATATAACGCGTTGCACATATAAATTGAAAAGACAATAGTTTAATTTGAAATTTGCTCTTTGCCAACTTATTTTATTTTAATGTCTGTCGCATTATATGGATAGGTTTCAATGTAAGGGGTAAAATTATATGACAAAATAAATGAAGTATTGAGAAAAACAGGATGCGGGAACTTGTATGCCTGGGCAAGTACATAGGCACAAACAAACAATTAAATCAATTGATTTTAAGTTATTTAAATATATTTATTGTTTGCGCAAAACACCATCGAAACATCGCAAGGATGTTCTCCAGACGTAACATTCAATGTAATTACTAAATACAAAAACAAATGTGAGCTAGCCACATACGAAGTCTTATGGATAAACAAATTACAGCCGGATTTATGCAAGCAGAAGAAGTATGTACATACATTGAGTTTGAACTGATGGACGCACGCAATTGATTGGTTTCGTTTTAGACTGTCCCTATGTCTACATATTTTCATCCTGTTTTGTTTTGTACTATTATATAAAGTTATATTCAGTAGTAGGTACTTGAGGAAATTATGAGAAAGAATTGTTTCTTGTATCTGATAAAATTTCTTTTTGATTTTTGCACATAGGAAGGGTACAATGAAATGTATAACAGTATTTAATAATAAATGAACGTAGACTTTATATATAGGACCAACACTTGTGTAAGTCGATTTGTGGATTCCCTAAAAGTTTGCTTATCTTCATTAACTTCACTTTTATCAAATAATGACCTTTATATGTAAATACAATATAAATTTGATGTTCGTTATGCCGCTTCATTTGAATTTCTATTGGAAATTTCAGATAATATCAGTAATCACGTTTTTTATGATGTATCCTGTTCATCATTTTTTTAATAATTGAAATCAATTCAACAAGTTGCTGGATAACTTCAATAAGTGTAAATTCTGCTTGACCAGTAATCTCGCTGCAAGTGTGTCGACTAATTTTTGTCAAATTTGGTAAAGCATGATAATTTGGAATTTAAAAAAAATTGTTTGTGGACGCGTCAGTTGCTGCTAGCACATTTAAAATCCCACGCTCTATATAAACTTCTTTAGTTCAGGATGTATTATAATTTAGGTCATCTTTTTAATTCAATAGAAAAACCATTGCTTATTTGATATATATCATTAGTATTATTTATTTCTTGACCTTTGTGTTGCATTTTATAAAACCGAACAACGTTTGGTCTATTTCGAAATGCTCATGAGCAACAGATAGCCTACATTCAGGTAAAAATTCATATGAAGGATTGTTGTTATAACTTATTATGTTTAATCCTTAATTGGGCCTTCGTCTTTATCAATGTTGTCTGGTTCTTATTGATAAGCAATATTTTGTATTGCCTTCTAATTTATATATATATTAGAAGACATTTGAGGTGATAATGAGAAAGAAACGTTTCTTGTATCTGATAAAATGAAAAAAAGTATCATTATAAAAGTACATATGAAGTTTCTCAGACATATTTTTAATCGATGCAATAAAATCTATAACTACACAAATAAAATTGATTCATTGAACACAGCTGTATTTGTGTTGCATTCGACGCGAAGACAAATATTTCCTATATCTGGATGGAATTATGTGCCGACATAAGACACGAAGAGAGAAAATGAAAATCGCATGAAAGTATGGGCATAATAAATCAAACGTTGTAGAGCATAACGTTTATAAAACAGGTATGTGTAACACAGTTAAGCATAGCACTTACATTTGTTCCAGAACTCATCGTGGCTTTATGTTATTCTAATCTATATAGACGTTTTCAAATGGAAGGGTTTAATTGCTTGTTAACATATGTGTAGTATATAATAAATACAATAAGCTGGAAATTTAAAATCTAGAGAACGAATATAGGCAGGCAAAAACAATTTAATCCATTGAGTTTATGTCATAACTGCACCTTTTTTAAGCTGAGAATAGTGAGTTTGTCGCACAATAGTTCCGTCGAGCAAATTATTTCACATTTTGACAAGAATGAAAACCTGGAAATCCGCAAATTTTGCGTGCGATATTTAGCAGCAAGGATTTATGTCTTAAAATAAACCATTAATTGATGCTAGACAGGTTTAGGCATCTTTGTGCATGAGTTTCTTTTCAACCAATCACTTTTTCTTATCGACTTTGCGCATCGTGCTTTTTAAGAATTCTTTACTTGTATAGACAAAACTCGGTGAGTTACTAGACATTATTACATTTCAGATATTACGTTATCTTTAAAAGGTATATTGACTTATGTCGCATTTCGTTTGGGTATGGCTTCATTAAATTATTGCCATTGCTCAAACTTAATGTTTGTCTTAGTAAAATTCCCCATAAATTTTCATAGCACCATTGTTTACAAGCAAAAATATTATTTGGAAATTGTATTACTCAGAAATGACATCATATATAATTTGCGTCCAAAAGAAAAATGATAAAATTAACCAATTAATTTAAAAATTTATGTTTTTTTCATTTCATTTTTTAATTATATTTAAGTGTCATTCAAGTATCTCAGATAAATTACGGGAGTAATTTCTAATATTTGAAAGTAGTTTCCAGGGTTCCAGACAGCACCTGTATAAGTTTCTCTGTGCTTTTCGTAAGGGTTTACTTATTTCCATTCACTTGACTTGATTTCTATATCGACCACAGGGTGATTCAATGGTTGATTATTCATTTTCAAGCGTACTTTATTGCAAAATATTATAGTAAATTACGCACATTGGAGGCTACTGCATGCAACATAATTACTGCTTAGCCAATTAATCAAATATTGGCATCTAAACTGCATTAAATGTAAGCTTCATCCAACTTATTTCTTTTTAAACAGAATTACTTTTGAAGGTATCATATTTTGCGGCCGAATAAACTTCTGGATAAATATATTAAAAAGACATGCTTTATAATAATTACTCATGTTCATTAACAGATTTTCTTAACATAAATAATCACACATTAAGGAGATCAATTAAGTAGTAATTTTAAATATTATTAGTAGTAGGCCCATTTTATATTTATTCTAACTAGCAAATAACTATCTAATTAAACTGTAATTAGACAGTATAAACTAAGTATTATATATATAGACATATATATCCTTTTTTACTCAAAAATGCATATACATAGTATTTCAGGTGTTTATATTGAGATTACAAATTTGATCAAAAAAACTTTTTATCACCCCCGCACAATAAATGTTTGATTAACTGAAATTAGAGTTAGTATTACGTTAAATGGCATATAACAAGAAGTAGCGCTGGTTTTGCGCATTACCCGACAGCAAAATAAAAATACAAAATATGATTTTTCTAATGAAAACCTTTTAATTGTGGCAATAAAATTGATAATTTTACAAATAGTATTGATTGATTAAGCTTATTTATTTATTGTCACAGACCATGCGAATATTATTATCTTATATGTCTGTGTAGAACCATGCTTTTATTTAAGACAAGACGAGAGGAAATTAAAACTTTTTTCTAGGACTTCACGGCGCGCGGTTTGAAATGGTTTCGATTTTGTCGCATACCGATATTGAGAAAATCGTTTCGGACCTTCAGAACTCTGTGAAGGTGCTGAAGAAAGAGAGTTACCTTACTAAAAAGAGAATGTCCAAATTCGACACTAACGTTGATTTGTATGCTGCGAAATTAGAGCTATCGGGGAAGAAAAATGAAACTTTAAGCACGCAAATTGTAGAATTGACTGAGGCGCTACATGCGAAGTTAGATAACTTACATATAGATGTTCAGCCATGGGTTGAGCTGGCTGATATAACAGTGAAAGTCGACGCGCTAATCAAAAATAAAACACCAGGAGAAGAAGATCTAAATATATTGGCGAATGAAGTCTCGGAGCGGAATAGCAAACAAAATCAATTAATTTTATTAAATCTTGACGAAAATGCCGACGTAAAAGACATTGAGAAATTAAATGTTTTGATCAAGGATGCGACGCAAACTGACATTGCTAAATGTTATAGGGTGAGAAAACGGTCTGATTGTCCAAGACATGTGGTGGTAAAATTAGCAAAGAGGCCAACGAATATGCAGATAGAAGCCATCATTTAAAAGAAAGTTGAGAACCGGACTTTTCATAGCATATTTATTGGACGTGACAAAACATTTCTCCAACGGAAGTTGGCGAGAGCAAAAAAGCTAGAGAACAATCAGAAGCGGAAACCGTCTACTTCAATTTACGCTATAATAAGAAAAACACCAAGAGAAGATACAATATCAAAAAACGATTTATCGTTACTCAATGTTGTGGATAGAGAGGGGGAGGAGAAATACACCCTCAAAACCAGGAAAAAGAACAAAAACGAAACCAATAAAGCTGAAAAAAGTCGGTAACTGTTTAGATAAGTCGTATACTCTCATTAGCTATATTTTATTTTATGCCACCTTTAGAAGTTTTAAGGATAAAAACTTTTTGTTGTGTAATTGTATAATAAGTAACGATTTTGATTTTATAATATTATCTGAAACTTGGCTAAACAAGGATATTGCAAACCACGAATTTTATATTCCTCACTATTTTTTATTAAGAAAAGAGAGATCGCTGGATAAAAGAGGTGGAGGAGTACTTATTTATAGTAAATCTATATTAAATGCGAAAGTTTTACATACGAAAGAATATAATCTTATCATTGATTTTTTATCTATAGAAATCGATAATCTGATCTTAACCGCGGATTACAGACCGCAGTATGCTAATTTATATGACGATGAAACAGTTACCAATTATTTTAATCTATTTTGGACTCTCATGGCTATAATGTGGTGCTACGTGATTTTATTAAGTTACATAACGGTGAAATAATCAATTTTTTCTAATCTACATCTCAAGCATATTATGAAGGAATCAACTAGAGGTTCGGAATGTTTAGATCATGTATATTTAGAAATTAAAACGGTGAAATCTCACAGTTATGATACTGTAAACTATTCCAAAGAATCGGAGCACAAAAAAATTATTTTACAATGAAACTTCTTGAGAAGCAAAACACAGAAAGTTTATTCTGAAAATACACACGTGCAATGTTCGAGAATCAACTGGAATCTATTTGGAGAGTTTAGCATACTGCTTTATTATGAAAGTTTTCATATCGTGAACACTGACGAATATTTTTTCTTATACAACGTTATTATCTGATATATTTCAGGCATCTATGTTTACGGATATTATACCGAAGCGAATCAATAGGAAATTATGTAAATTAAGAATTAAACGAGATAATATAATGAAGTGAGGTCTTATCAATAGTATTGAATAATGAGGTTAGATTTGAATGATAAAGAAATTTATTCATCACTGCTAACAATCCGTCAAAGGTCAGAAAGTTTTTTTGGCCAAACTGGAGAGTAATCCTAGACTAGGATAAAAACTCCTCACACACTACAGTAAATATAAGGCAAAATTAAAGCTTATATTACCTGTGGATAAAACTGAATATGACTTTCTCTGTGAATTGGATGAAGTATTTGGCAACTTGTTATGTAATCCACAGAACGAAAGCAATTTCGTTGACCTACCTGATACTTCGGGAAATCAGTATCTAGGACTTGTTATTGACAGTGATGCATTGATAGAATTAATGTTAAAATAAAATCAAAAAAACAAAAACATCACCTTGATATATCGATTGATAACCAACTTCAAATACCTTTAAATTATATGAAAGCGCTCTGCAATTTTATAAATAGAATTTTGAAGAATGGGAAATTACCAATCGATATAAAAAAGAAAGTTGCTAAACCTTTGCCAAAAGTAAGTTAGCCAACGTGCACCAGTGATTATAGATTAATCTCTATTATCCCTTCGTTTTTGAAGATAATAGAACGAATGATACTAGATCATTTAGAACTTATGTTGCCGGCTGATTTTGATATATGCCAACACGGCTTTACGAAAGACAGGTCGACAACTAATAAAATGCTCTATATGTGGAAACATGTAATTACATTAGATGAGATAAAAGTTAGATGCATTAATTGTATTTATAGAAATCTTAAAAGCCTTTGACCATATATCTTTTGATGCTATTTTGAATGCGATTAATTTATTGAATATTGATCCGAATATTTTTGGATTACTTAGATACTATTTATATAATCGAAGAATGAGTATTCAAGTAAACAATTTGATATCTAAATCGAAAAGGGTAACAAGTGGAGTTCCACAGGGATCAAGTTTGGGGCCAATTTTATTTAAAATTATATTTGCACATTTGGAAACTAAGATCCGTAACGGTTGAGTTTGCAAATTCGCTGATGATTTAAAAATAATCTTTCCAATTGATACAAAAAATGTCGAATTTTCCAAAAACAAAGTAACACCAGATTTGTATGATTTAAGTAGATATTTGATAACACTAAGGTTGAGAATAAACAGTAAAATGATGAGAGATTTAATAATAGCTAACAGAAAAGAATTTAGATATGTTTATTTTCGTGATGCTGTGATAAGTGATGTTTTTGAGATTAAACATAGGAAAGAAATTAAGGATTTAGGCATAATTATTCAATGTACAGCTTCTATTCAAAGACATATCGAAAGGATAGGAGGCAGTGCCAAGAACAGATGGGCAGTAATAAATAGAAATATCTTATCGAATGACAAAATTTAAATGTATATAATATGGACTAGACTGATACTCCAATATGCTGCTGTTACTTGGAATCCATTAAAAGAGGGTTTTTCCAATAAGATAGAAGCTGTATAAAGAAAGGTTGTAAAAAAATGGTCCTATCTACTGCGCTTTATTCTCCTTTAGATTATAGTTTGTTTCACTGCAAACTTTATGATTTCGGAGGATGTTTTATTGCATAAAAGGTTTTCATTTGAACCAGTGGACTGTTGCCTATCTATTCTATCTTCAAATTTTGTATTATTAAAACTGAAATGTTATGCATTATATCATCTTGTTAATCAACAATGCATACACTCAATTATTAGTCATGGTTACCTTTTTTCTTTCAAACTGTTATACTCGAATTATACCTTAAATTTTTCTAATTTTGATGAAGAATCTATCACTCTTTACAGCTGAACTTTCTGTTGCTGATAAATTGTACAGTACAACTAATTGCATATATATATGTGATGTGATATCTTTTTATATTGTACATTTTCTAATTTTATCATTTGATGGAACATGTGTGGTTTGAATCCAAATAAAGATATTCTATTCTATTATATTCTATGTGAATTCAATAAGAAAGAGTCATGAAGTTAGTACTAGATCGGAAAATTTGGCAATATATCCTCCTTTGGTGGAGAATGTTGCGAGTAATTTAGTCTCTTTTTCAAAAAAATTTAAAAAATTACAATCAATTGCCAAAAGGGCTTAGAGAAACGCCTCCATCTAAGATGAATTTTGAATTTTTATCTACCGAACTAGAAAAAGTCTACAATCCTGCTTTTATTTTTAATTTTGATTATTATAATACTTTCTCATGGTTGAATAAAAGTCAAGGATATTTATTATCAGCAACATAATTTCTTGAGATTTTAATCTCCAAGTTTTGTATTATTTAAATTGAAATGTTATGCAATATATCATCATGTTAGTCAAAAATACATAAAATCACTTGATCTTTAAGGTTCTCATTTTTTTGAATAATGTTACACTCGAATTAATCTTTATAGCTGAACTTACTGATGTTGATATATTCTACGGTACAACTAGTGAGATTTACTTATCTACATGAGACTAATTGCACATATTTATGTGATGTGATAACTTTTTTTATATTATACATTTTCCATTATTATTATTTAATGGAACATGTGTGGTTTGAATCCAAATAAAGATATTATATTCTATTCTATTCTAAATAATGTACGCCATGCAGTGAAGGCTAGTCAGAAACATAAATTTGAGACTTTTAGAGGCTAACCGCTACAACGACGTAACAGATACCCATAGTATAAATTATTCGTCAGATTGATTAATAAATAAAACGGTAGAAGGCAAATTGGCAGAATTATTTGAAACGCAAGATTAATTAATGGCAGGAAGCGAATATTGCCCAAATTAATATCGGAAATTAGCTCAATATATTATAAATAATCATTTATAAATATAAGCATATATTTGGTTTTAGAAAATTAGTTACTCTCGTTAAACTTGTGAAGTATTTACTGTACTATCCTTCACAAATTAATATTTTAATACTCGTTATACTTCAACAAAGATTTCTTATTAATATTCAACTTTATTAGCGAACTTATATTTTAAACGTTAATTTTCCTAATGATATTGTATTTATATCCCGTTTTTAATGGGGTATTCTGACGTTCGTCTAGTTATACATTTAATCACTTTGGCATTTTATTCCATCATTTTATCATATCACCTATCCTGATTGCAAATCTGATGTATACGTTCACATTTCGAAGATCTAATTCATAATTCCGTCATACTACAAGTTAGAAATAAAGCAATTATTCTGTCACTTACCAATTATAAATGTAACTAATTCATTGTATTTGGACTGATTTTTTAAAACTTTGTTGACCTCACACATTTAAATACATGAAGCATTATTGTTTTGCGAATCGTCAGTGATTTTATGATATCTGCCATTGTCAATCATTTATGTAGCTGGCTGGGCGATGTTTTTCATTATTTTATTTCATTATCAATACTGCAATTGATCAGTGTATTTTCAGAATTTCAATCGAAAATTTTTATTTCTGTTATTCGAATGATAAATATTGGTTTTGATCTATATAAACTTCAAACCAAAGTGTTTTGGATTACAAGTTATTTTTATTTGCTGCCCATATATGCATTGCAAATATTCAAGCTTTCTGAGCTTAAACTTTAATGCAAACTATCAACTATTTTACTGAAATTGCTTTCTACAGATTAAAATATTTTTGCTTACAATAGTACGTATTTTTTCATTTATTTAACGTACAAATATTAAAGGGTTAGTAACTGTGTTTGCGATGCAACTTGATTGTCCAAAACTTCAACGATGGCTTTACAGGTAACTCTCCAACTGCTTGCAAGTACTTTGTTGATGGCTAACATAGTGTTTGAAACAGCGAAATCAGAATACACAGCATATATTAAGGACAATTCGTCGTACTTGGGATTTTTAACTATTAATAATTCCACAACCGATTAGCCTAATTTACGCATATATTTTCAACAAATGTTTATGCTATATGTATTAAATTAATTATATGACAATTTAATGTTATACCTATTTTCATGAAAAAAACTTCTGCTTTTAATACGCTTAAAGAACTATTGCACGAAATAGACTATCGTAAATCTGAATTTTTAACAAATATTTTCATCTTTGATGTCCTAAAGCAAATAATTAGCTTTCTTCAATTTAAGGTGAATTTATATTTTCTAATCTCGATTTCATGTCGTCCACATTATTTTTACTATCAGCTGTTGCCTAATGGATTTGACCATCTTAATTTAAATGCTTTGTTATTTAAAACATTCAAATAAATTAAGAAAATGTCCACTGCTTGTCCTCATGTTCTTTTCAATCTTTTCCACCGTAAAATCAGATATATGCCTTTAAAATATTACATATAATCAGTAGGTATGTCTTCTCCGACCAAAAATGGGATAAATAGCTGAACTACATAATTAAAGTTCTGCTAATGAAAACTGGGTTTTAGCTGTGCATGTATATCGACACCAAATAATATCCGAATTATAAGCCATGACCTTCGAATGTGACGTACGAGCATCATTTATTATGCGGGAATGATATCGATATTCTAAGGCGAATTTCCTTTGTGCAAAATTTGAAATCAAGTCCAGCATACATGGAACTAGGTACATAAATAAATATATATATATATATATATATATATATATATATATATATATATATATATATATATATATATATATATATATATATATATATATATACGTCCCATTACATATGTATGGACGTATAAAATTTTAAAATGTAAACTGTAAATGTGGTGGAATCAAACAACTTTTAGTGGATTAATTGATTAATAGTCTTAGAAAATAAAAAAATAATATTTTAGAATATATTTGAATGAGGATCCAGAAAATTTAACGAAATTTTCGATGTTGCACAAAGCAATTCCAATTTAAATAAAGTCCACCCACTATATATTACACTTAAAAAACCTAGAAAAATCTTCAAATCTCTACAAACATGAACCTATACTCGATTGGTTACGAATACCATAATCTAGCAAAAAACTTCTTGTGTCTAGGAAGCTTGAATATCTATATAACCAGCGTAAATGAACACTTAATTGGATTGGATTTACACTGAAAGAAAAACATTTATACATCATTATTATTCTTAAAAGTGACCAAAATGAGTCAAAATTATGAAACATTAACGCTGCAATCTACATACCCAACTGTCTTGCCTATAGGAAACTATAGAATTTGTGATCATTGCGATGCCAAAAGCAAAATATGCCACAAAAATTCGTACATGCAACATACATTATTAAAATGGACTGTTCAAAACTCAATCCCTTCATTACAGTAAAAATCAGAACTCACATTTGTATAGTAACACAATATGTATGACTTATGCAGGCGCATAGTCACTGTGGCACTGGAACTCACAACCAAACAAGTATATATATAAAACGCGCAATTGGTATTCTAATAGTTCTAAAAGTACATGCAAATCAATAATAAAAACAGCCATTCTCTGACGTCCACAATTTTGCCCGCATTTAAATTTAAATGTACCCGCACCAATGATATCTTTGGCAGACCAAAAATAAGGCTCAAATAGATAATAATAATTCAATATATTACTGCAAAAAGTATTAAAATTGTAAACAGTTACAACTCACATTTGACGATGTCATTGATAATAATTAATAATTATTTTTCTTTTGAATCTATCTTGATCAATAATATTGACACTTGATAAAACATGCAAAATATAGTCGAATCACAAATATTGGTCTGGAATTTAAATTACAAACATCACTGACGTTTCTCAAAATATGGCCAACGCATTAATTGCGCACACATTTCTAATGAAGACGAAGACATATCATATAGCTTTACGAAAAAACTAATCTAAATAAGCACGATTGGATGCTTAGGTAATGTATTAAATGGAATTCTACCTTCACCGAAAACGATATTTCAGTGAAAAGATTGAAAATATTTTAATTTACGTATGAATTCCGTAATAATTCTACCACCACCCAAATCATTCAAGCATTTCTGATAAAAAGAAAAGCCACAAAATAATTCAAAAACAATTATTATTTCACAATTTGTAAACATTTTCAATTTTAATTTCAATCGAAATTTAACGCACAGAAATAGGATAAGAATCAAATATATTATACCTTTTAATGTAAAACGCAGGCATTAACTAGTTTTGCATAAAAAAATTCAAATTGTGGTTTATTAAAGGCATCGGATTTTATGTCGTGGTACAAATATATAGTTCTTTTTGTTCAGAACGTATATTATTTCAAAATATGTACGTATTTTCTGTGCTTGAATCCTTTCTAATTTGACATTGGGACAAAATTTAGAAAAGAAATATACTTTTACTTTGTAATTATAACAAAACACAAAGACACTAAATTATAGTTTATGAAGACATAAGATTTAATGCCCCGGTAAAAATATATAGTTCTTCTTGTTCTGATCTTTCACATACTTTTCATGCATATTTCATGCACTTCTTTAAGAAAGATAATTAAGCGTTTACCATTCAAAGCATAAATTTATACCATATGCGCATGGTGTCGTATAGGTTGATATTGATCATTTGATTGTTAACATTTCCGTTAGAAAAAAATATGTTTGATTGGTCATTTGAGTATATTTTCATTTTTGCGCTATATAAGCTTTCTCAAGAAAATATTCCACATGTTAATGATTATTTTACATAAATTGACTTTTATTGATATTTGAAAATGTACTACCAAAATACATATATGCGGTATGATCATACAATTTGGAACACTTGAGTTCCTCTGAACAATCTTTTAAACTGCAATCCTTACGTTCACTTGCTAATTGCTCTGTATCCTCAATATTTGATAAACCAGCCATAATATTATTAAATTACTTGCAATTTATATATATTAATTAAGCTTACCAGGATACGCTGATATTCACAGATTACAGAACGAGACGGTGGTGACCTTAAAAACAAATATCCACGTCAATTACCTGAAGCAAATTTGAGATTCTTCACACTGATAAATAATAAGAACAATAGATGAGTGGATTACAATAATTTATTAGCAAAGATATCGCAGATGGAACCACGCAGTGTTCCGCTTGTGCAATCCAGCAACTCAGAAAAAACTCTCTTTTAACCTTCGACAAGACAAGTCAAAAACTTCGACAATATGAACAAAAGAACTTCCAAAAAATTTACAATATATTTTAAAATAATACAATATTGTTTTACTAAACCAGCGATATCATCAAATGTCCAAAAATAAAATTTGATTTATTTTTCTATGAGGAGTTAATTGATGTCGAATAATTAAATTAACCTGCACATACACCTTCATGTTTAAGATGATTAACTATACATGATGTAGTCCTCATTCTTCGGTTTCTTGAGGACTCTTTCAGAACGAGTTTCAACAAGTTATGCTGGTATTTCACTAGATTTCATTTTCATATTGCATTGTTCTTTATTCTCAGTTTTCTAGGTTTTAATCTTTACTTCTTTTCCATATTTGTTTGACTCTTACATTTTCTTACACATTTCCGAGTCACATCTCGCGTCAGCTTCTGGATACTTTGATGGATACTGTTCCCCTGTCTCCTCCTCCATTCATATAAACTGTGGAATGCTGCGATCAAGTGCTACACACTCTTCTGTACCATTTACTTCTTCAAATTCATTTTTATCAGTCATATGAT
>JAQBSW010008705.1:0-32638 GCA_029291075.1 Eudiplozoon nipponicum
TGCAATTGATAAATTATTATTTAGCCACTCTGGTCTAAATTAGTTAGATGAAACCAACAGTTATGAAAATGCACACACACACACAAGTGACACACGTATAACCAATGAATGGTCAGTCTGGGGTATATAAATATTATGACTAGAGGAAATAACGCGCTTGCTTCATTTGTTTCGTGAAATGCATCTGATGAAGATCTTCGGTAAGGAAGATCGAAATATCATAGAAAAAGAAAATTACTGGAACAATGAAAGCTGCGTTAGTCAAAACGCAGATCAGGTAATTACTTAGCAAAACTACTGTCATTCGCACATATTAGCGAGTTTTGAACTTACATGATCAGGATCAGGCACGACGGTTAGCTGAATTACAATGATCGGACCGAAATGCACATAGAATATATGTAAGGTCAGAATTGCGGCTCTTACATATAGTAGTCTCATATACGTGGTATTTCCATCCACTAAAATCAGAGCACCAAACATTAATTAACGATTCTTTAAATCACGTTTGCCAGTCTGAAGTTAAACGTCAATCCAATGGCATTTAGCCAGTCGTCGAACAACACAGCGAAACTACAGACAGTCACAGGCACTGACGCGTTTCAATCTACCATGATCATCATCAGAGTACGACTGCAAATTTGAAAGCGAGGATCAAACCGAAATACACATATATTGAAAGCAAACTTAAATATGCGGTTCTCACCTCTAGTAGCCTTGGATACATTTTACTTGACTGGAAATTTCGGCTGCACAATTTCTATTCATTCACGAGCATTAAGTTTTTGCAGCTTTCGCCACATATATTTGGGTAATACAAGTAAACAATCAATGATTTTTCGAGTGGTGGTAAAATTGTTTAAATCCTGTTTGCGAACTTGAATTATATACCTATCCCATTGTATTTAACCTGTCGTTGGACAAAATAGCAAAACGAATGTCCGTCACACATACTTTCGCATGCGTATAGGGGATGGTAATTTTGCTGTTCTTCGACGACTGGTTAAATACAATGGGATTGGTTTTTTACTTCAAGCACGAAAACTTGATTTAAAAATTTTGGTAAAACCCACGTAATCATTGAATGTCTAATTGTATGAATCAACAATGTACGTTTGTATCTGCATAGTCGTCTACCGAATGCACTAAATATGACAGGAAGGACGCTGTTTATTCGAATCTAAGTTGTTTACAAAAAGAGCCAAAATTTTCATACGGCATCAAATAGTATGATTTATCGATTGTGACTGATTTCTAGTAGAATTACCTTAATTTAAAATTTCTTGTCATTTTTATATATTATTTATTGCAAAGAACTAATATATATGTGATTGTGAGGAAGATAAGTGTGAATCGAATGATTATAGTGATAATAAAAAGGATGATACTACTACTACTACTACTACTAATACTACTGCTACTACTACTACTACTACTACTACTACTACTACTACTACTACTAATAATAATAATAATAATAATAATAATAATAATAATAGTAATAATAAGAGTAATATTGATAATGATGATGGTGTTGATGATGATGATGATGATGATGATGATGATGATGGTGATGATGATGGTGATGGTGATGATGATGATGATGATGATGATGATGATGATGATGATGATGATGATGATGATGATGATGATGATGATGATGATGATGATGATGACAGTGATGATAACCGTTATAAAGAGATGGCTAACGATTCTAAATTATTTTGAGTGTTTCAAAGCATCTTATTACACATAGACTCCAAGAAACGGAGTGAAGTCAATTACAATGTAAATTACGCATATTTGTTCAAACATGTTGAGTATGAAATATAACAAATATTTTCTATTATGAGTTCTGAATGCCGACATGTGGATAGCATATTATCGTAGTTTTTATTATCAATTTGATGCGCTTTGTTGATGAATTGACTTGGATTACGCGCAGGCAGACAAAATGCAGCCCAGAGCGAGCAATCAACGCTGATAATTTTTGCTTCTTTAAAGGACATGAACATTTTTACAACATAGTTACTATGATACAGTAAGTCAAAAACTATTCAAAGAAAAGGCAAGTCTCGTCAGTTTGAGGAATCAGGTTTATTCTGGATGCAATAATTCATTAGTGGAATTTTAGATTCATCGTTCGCTGACATGATAAAGTGGCCAATTACGCCGTTCCATTATGCATAAGCACCAGAAACAGATTTAACTATGTAATACTTCTTATAATATGAGCTACGGGATACACAAATGAAGTTCGTCATTACCTGCATATTTACAATTGCATCAACAGTCACAGTTTTTTTACAAATATAAGGCAAATGAATTTTGTAGGATGCATTTAGAGAACTTCGATTCAATCCCGTCAATAATACGAAGAAGAATTGTAAAATTCAAATTGAGAACGTTTTGAAATATTTTAATTTATTTAAAATATATTCATATTGTGTGAAGAAAATTTTCGTCTGAATATAATTTAAAAATTGAAGTATCAAGCGTTACTGAATATCCGATAACAAAATTAATTTTTTTTGGTTGCATTAAAATATCAGTCGCTTATTATTCTGTCAAAATCAAAGAACTAACAAATACCATCAACACACGATCTTTGTTCTGGGCTAAATGTTAATATTGCATCTTTTGGATGACTCTTTCGAATTCCTTTACCACAAATTGACATGAAATAAAGCGAGTGATAAATTACGTATCATCGGTAGATCCCAAATCAAAATATTTATTCCTAAACACTTAATAATGCTAATTCCAATGCGCGATAGCTTTTCCTCATATGAGCAGATTTATCCGCGCATCAACTGCCTACTTTTTGGAACAAAAGTAGCCTGACATCTTTCGATGTAAATGGTAATATAGTAAACATACAATACATTGATCAACAGATTGCAATATGATATAATTATTCAATTAAACAATAATTGCATGAGTGAGTGAGCGTAATGGAGGTGATGGATATGAGCCGTTTAGCTGGTTGTCGTTCATTATATCAAGTTATATACAATGGGGTCGATGTTTATTTCAAACAAGCCAACTGCATTTAACGAAATTCATGCAAATAAAAAGTATCTATACAAAATTGTAAATTCAGCAAAATTAAACATACAATTATTGTTGCTCCGTTACTAGTGTTAATTGTGGTGGTCGACGCGGTAGTAATATTTACACTTGAATTGGTGTAGTTGTTACTTGTGCTTGAAGTGGATGAACTCTTAGTTGACGTTGCCAACAAATTGTAGTCTGTAGCAGCACCGTCAAAATTAGACTTTTTCATCTGTTCTCCAGCGTCTAACACAAAATCTGTGGAATAAGATGATGGATGAGGCAACATAATAGCCGGCTGACCAGGTGGCAGCAAATGACCTGCAGCCGCGCCGTACGAATTAGAATGAGAATGGTAATTTGCGTAGTACGCCTGATAGTCGCAAGGTGCCAATGGAGCATAATAGGATGGATAGGCGGCGTACGGATATGCAGATGACACCGGATTCAACTTGCTTGCCGAGCCCACACCACCTGTTGTTGAAGCACCTGCTGGTGGTATGAGGATTGGGCGCAATTGATGCGCCTGTGGTGGCAATTGCCCACTATTTGCCGCACCTGCGTTTGAATGCAATGCCATTGAAGATACGCCTGTTGGTTGAATATAACACTCAGCGCCAACTAAACTGGGGTCTACAGGCACTTTTAAACATGAAGACGCAGCACAAATATAGTACAGAAATATTTTCTGGAAGTTATGCCTACTCTACGGTATTTGTAACCATATAATTAAATTGGCGAAATAAGCAAACATATATTTCCTTTTAGATTACTTACTTATATGAGGTACACTAAATATTGTCGATCTATCGGTGAATTGACATAATCTAGTTTAACTCTGGCATCAAGGAGCAGAGAATGTAGTTTTCCGAAATTAGAGGCATCTACGAGAACTAGCAAATTAATAATACCAATTTTGGCTTCATTCATTCTTTCCGAATAAAAGCCAATATGGTGCAGGTTTGAAGCCTACATAACAACAGTTTCAAGTGGAAGTCAAACACTATTGGACAGAAGAAGCGGTGCTTCCAGAGATGATGGTCACATTATGTAGTACGTATCTACAATCGCAAGTGTACATCAGAACACATGTCGGATAAGCATAGCTATGGTGTAGCTATTGAAGCCTACATATCTACGCAACTGTGTTGACCCGGAGCGTTATTCAACAGAGGAAGTTGTGCACCCAGATATGGAGAAAACACAATAATGAAGGGATCTACAAAATGAAGTTTGCATCAACTACACTTTGCAGCCATATATTTTAAAACAGAATTTTATATTAACGCAGCGAATATCTTAAACTATCTACCACTTTCTTTCTTTAAATCAAGTTTGCGAGCTTGAATTAAACACCAATCCCATTGTATTTAACCAGACGTCGAACAACATAAAATAACTACCGTCAGCCGAAACGCACAGACGCATTTCAAATTTCCATGATCATCTCTAGAGTACGAAGGCAAACTGACTATCGAGGATCAAACCGAATTGAATATATATAGAAATCAAAGTTAGATATGCGGCTCTCACCTCAAGCAGTCTCGCATACAATGAACTTGACTGGAAATGTCGGATGCACAATTTCTATGCAGTCACGAACATTAACTGTTTGCAGCTTTTGCCACATATACATATATAGGAAATACTATTTCAAGCAAGTCAATGTGATTGCAGCGGGTAGTGGTAACAATTCACGCTTTATATATATCTATATATATATAGATATATCCATATATATTCAATGCGGTTTGATCCTCGATAGTCAGTTTACCGACGTACTCTGATGATGATCATGGAAGGTCGAAACGCGTCAGTGCGTTACGGTTGGCGTTAGTTTTGTTATGATTTTCGACAACTTGTCAAATACAATGGGATTGGTGTTTACTTCAAGCTCGCAAACTTAATTTAAGGAATTGTTGCCACCACCCGCGCAATCATTTATTGTCAAATTGTATCTACCACTTTGTTGATAATATTGCACACAAAATCTTTATTTTTAATTGGAGCTAATATTAGTTTACGTTTCATCGCTAAAATGTTATTTACGTGAGAATTTTAAGTCCAATATTATTTTTCATCTCACTGTCAATTAGTTAAATTCGACTACTACTTTATATTTCGTTACTTGGGTTTATTTATTTGTAACTTCTGATCTTTACAACTCAGACAGATTTCGTTCATTTACAATTTTAACTAGACTTCATTGGATTACTTCAAATATATACATTATTCATATCTTCCATATATCCATAGATGCAATGTTTGACGAATGCTTGTAAAATACTTAATTCGGGGGGCCGTTTTTAAATCTCAAGTTTGAATTAATATTGTTCAAATTTTGACATAATATTGTACTTGACAAAATTTTGCGTATTGTGTTATGAGTATTGTTCTGATGACCCCGATCGGAGTTATCTCCTGTTCTTTTAAGCACGAGAAGTATAAGCAGAGTTCTCAGGTTTAAAAATCATGAGCACCATCTGTACATAAATCGTAAATTTTTAACCATATACGACACAACAAAATAAAGCTAATATGTAAAGTGATCCATCATTCATAATTGAATAACTTCAATGTTCCAACAACGTTCGTATGTGAGATAATCGAACTATTTTAAGTCAATGTTAATTACGCGAAGTATATTTGGAAAATGATTTGAGCTAGTCTAGATTAAAAATTACCTTTAAAATAAAACTTAAGGCACAGATAACTCTGTAAGAAAAACACACGTGGAGAGCACAGAAAAATGTTAAGCATTTGCGGTGGCGCAAACTTATATGCACAAAGAAGTATTACAGTTTGACATGTGGTTGAAAAACCGCCACCAATAGAAAGGAAATTTATTTAATTTAAAATAATTAGTCACCTTGCTATTTTGCTCTCATTCAAACATGCATCTGTTTAGAAATGATGAAGAAAAAGTTTGTATTAGGTCGATAACTAATTAATAAATCTGCGTAATGAGCAGAAGAAACGGAGACTAGTAATCTGAAGTACAGGCTTGTTCGACACATTTGTTTAATGTGGCATTAAGATTGTGTGAAAATGAAGCAAAATCTAATCAATTACCGTTGGTAAAAAATGTGGAAGTTCATGAAAATATTCCGTAAAGATTTAGTTATACGAATATTAACAAAATGTTCATGATTAGAGATTCGCCAGAAGCATTTATACCAATACGGAGGATTCTCGCAATACGTACGCAATGCTCTTGTCAAAACCCTCTTATTCTCTCTCTATATATAAATGTATATGTCTATTTATTTTTTTAATAATATCGATTGTAATTAAGTATTACACATAATATTTTTAACAGGGAGTTTATCTGTTGTGCCTCATTGAATAATATTTTTTGAATAAATAACAAGATAAGTTACAATTTTCAGTTATACCCATGTTGGATTTCCATTATATGGATTTGCAACAGTCGAAATATTTTTAGCTGTATATGTACATATATATATATATATATATATATATATATATATATATAAGAACAAAACAACGTACTCCATGGAATAGCATTTATTAATAAATCTTATTTCTACCAGTATCTACAGCCATTGTTCTGGATTCGTTAGTATATTCGTTCATCCAATCCCACTGTACATGTGTTGTAACCAATCTCCTCTTCGTTATGCTGGCCTTTGCTTTGCGCAATTTAGACCACTGCTTTTGCGCAATTTAGACCACTCCTTTTGCGTAACGTCATTTGGTGTGTCATCGCTTTCATTGTAATTGCGTCCGTAATTGATGTATGTGTCGTATTTTGCGAAGCGTTGGCTATTTTTAAAGGCATGTCGGTTATGTCTTTGTTCCAGTCCAATTTAATTTCTTTTTGAATTATTTTCTGCACGTTTAAGCAGGGCTTCAGCTTATTAATTGCAATAGCTTCAAAAGCCAGAAGCATTTTCTCTGTTTTTGCCTTGTAGAGAACTGAAAAATTGTTACTACTAACAGCATGACCTGTAAGTAGTACATGCTCGCAAATTGCTGATTTTTGTGCAGGAGCTGCACCCCTCTTTAATAGTTTTTGAGGGAGATGCTGATTTATTCTAGTTTCGAGCCTCTTTTTTGATCTGCTGATGTACTGAGCGTTGCAGTTACATTGAAACAAAACACAAATCAAATGAAAAATACGACATCTCGCTCTTTAAATCGGACCTCCGAAGTGCGTATAGCCAATATATGCGCACATTCAAAGGCAATAAACTGGTCACCAAAAGGCATCTAGAAGAACTGAATGAGCTACAACGAAACAAACAAGTCAGACTCATGAAGCCAGACAAAAGGACAGGCGTAGTGTTAATGAACTATACGGACTATAGTCAGGCGATGTTTTACAAATTCTGAATGACAAATCAAAATTTAAACGCGAAGAGGTACACTATGCGACACTACGGCAAAATTAGAAAATTCCATAACGAAGATTCTAAACCGAATTATTTCGAAGGTCGAGACTAAACAAGAAATCGACATAGAGCACAAAAATGCTTTTATTACAGAATGCAAACATGCCAAGCCCGTAGGTTCAACGCAACCGATATTATATGGGTTGCCCAAGGTTCACAAAATGACCAACAATGAAGGACTTCTGCCTTTCAGGCCCATTTTATCTATGATAAATTCCCCACAGCACAAGGCAGCCAGACTATTATGCTGGATTATAAAGCCTATCATGAAAGGAAGAATAGACCACGTTGTACAGGATAGCTTTCAATTCGTAGAAAAATTCGCGACCTAAATTTGAAAGAGAGGAAAATGGTGTCCCTCGATATAAAGTCACTCTTTACTAGCATTCCAGTAAATAAAACTATAAATATCCTATGTGAATATATACGATCATCAGGAGCTGAAACACTGATAGAAGTGGACGACATGAGAGAACTACTTCTATTATGCACATCCAACGTACAATTCGTATTCCAAGGAGTCTTCTACAAACAAATTGACGGCATAGGTATGGGTAGTCCTCTTGGACCAGTATTAGCAGACATATACATGCACCATTTAGAAACAACTGGTTTAAAACCATTTATCAATGGAGCTCATTTTACGTGCGCTACGTTGACGATACTTTCATGATCGTTGAAAAGGATGAAGATACAAATTCACTGCTACATCACATAAACAAGGTAGACCAGGCAATCAAGTTTACAATAGAAGAAGAAAAGACGGATATTTATCCTTCCTAGATGTAGGAATAACGAGAGATGAAGAAGGTACTCTCTCAAGGTCAGTTCACAAGAAATCAAGCTGGACTGCACAGTATATCCATTATATGAGTAGTGTACCAAAGGCGTACAAAAGGAACCTAATAATAAATTTGGGCACACGAATACGCAGGATTTGTTCACCGGACAACATTGAAGTAGAGCTAAGTTTGCTTCGCCAAGCGTTGAGAAATAATGGCTATCCGGACTGGTTCATCGAATACAACTTGAGGCAACGCAACAAAATCGAGGCCAATTTGGAAGAAAATCAAACTCCCCAGATAGTACCGTTTAGTGTTCCCTTTGGAGGTGATCTTCCAGCGGAAATCTTCAAACGAAAAGTAATTCGAGCGACAAAAGCACAGTTTCCATCAATACTGGTGAGAGTGGTGTTCAACACAACAAAACTGATGCGCACGAATGAAAAAAATAACCTCTCTGTGACGTCAACAACTTTCTCTGTATACAAATTTCAATGTACCTGCAACGCTCAGTACATCGGAAGATCAAAAAAGAGGCTCGAAACTAGAATAAATCAGCATCTCCCTCAAAAACTATTAAAGAGGCGTGTAGCACCTGCACAAAAATCAGCAATTTGCGAACAAGTACTACTCACAGGTCATGCTGTTAGTAGTAACAATTTTTCAGTTCTCTACATGGCAAAAACAGAGAAAATGCTTCTGGCTTTTGAAGCTATTGCAATTAATAAGCTGAAGCCATGCTTAAACGTGCAGAAAATAATTCAAAAAGAAATTAAATTGGACTGGAACAAAGACATAACCGACATGCCTTTAAAAATAGCCAACGCTTCGCAACACATTACGGACGCAATTACAATGAAAGCGATGACACACCAAATGACGTTACGCAAAAGGAGTGGTCTAAATTTCACAAAAGTAGTGGTATAAATTGCACAAAACAAAGGCTAGAATCACGAAGAGGAGATTGGTTACAACAAATGTACAGTGAGATTGGATGAACGAATATACTAACGAATCCGGAACAATGGCTGTAGATACTGGTAGAAATAAGATTTATTAATAAATGTTATTCCATGGAGTACGTTCTTTTGTTCTTACATTTAAAAAAATGATGAAATTAGAAACTATCAATATGTATATATATATATATATATATATATATATATATATATATATATATATATATGAATGTTAAAAATGTGTCTGCGAATTATTTAATTCAGTTAACAAAAAACTCTTCTTTTCTGTGCGATAAAAATATTTGGTGTATTAAAATTATATAACTTCATTAGAATATATTTATTACGTTTGAAATATTATTTATTTTTCATAAATATATTTGAATGATATTTTTAGTCAATCGTACCAATGACAAAATGTCGTTGTACCAATTGAATTACTTTCTGATAATCCAACACATATATTTTTTGAAATTTGATTACGGAGTGCTAGCTTCATATTTTCCAATGCCGCGCTTTACGTTCGCGGGTTGTAGTTTTGCACTGACAGTTGCACAAAGATTCGATTGATCACAAAGTCCATTTCCTTTTTGTCTTCGATCGGGCTGGGTTTGAATTCGTCCCTTTCTTCTGAAGGCTTCAACATCGTTCAAACTAACCAATGGAAAACGAAGATGTGATAGAACCGCATTTCCATTGGTTAGTATGTGCGATGTTGAAGCCTTCGGAAGAAAGAAACGAATACAAACCCAGCCCGATCAAAGACAAAAAGGAAATGGACTTTGTGATCAATCGAATCTTTGTGCAACTGTCAGTGCAAAGCTAAAACCCGCGTACGCAAAACGCAGCATTGGGAATTCCAACACATAAGTAAGCTTTAATTTAATGCAACAGAGCAGAAATTTTGTAAATTGCGATATTTAAAAAAATGCGAAGAAAATTTTGGAAGGAAAGGCATGAGTGGATGTGTAGAGGTACCTACTGCATAATGTTTTAATTTTTATTGAGACCACAGAGATCTTGTCAAATTAGTTATTTTTCATTTAATTCATCATGCTGCTATTTATTTTTGTCATGTCCTAGATTATTCCAATATGTGAATAATTTATAGCGGTTTTAATGGTAATCCATAGTTGACAATAGATGATTGTGATTAGCTTATCCTTTCCTAAACCAGAGGTATAATTATACAGGAAAAATCTTGGAAGAATAATCACATCGATATAATCAGAGCACCCATATAACTGATATTGTGTCTAATAATATAAGAAAACAGACTTCGTGCAAATATTATATTTTATTAAATAATACTGGCATGGACACTCATCCGACAAAATCTGATCGAAACATTTATCCTTACGTCCGACCAGTTAGAAAATAATGATTCATTCTTTCCAAACATTCGAATTTGCGCACATGCAAAAATATATTTAAACGAAATAATTCAGGAAACTCTATTACAAAATACAGCACCAATAAAATCGAAATTGTCAAAATTGAACTAATTACAGACGAGGATTATTAAATTTGGACAAAATAACAAATATCAAAAATTTTATCAAGTAATTGATTCGTGTTGCAAATGATGACACTAATTAATGTCCCAAAATAAATAAATAATTCGTAACGCAGTTCAGCAACAGCTAAACGAAAATGTAGTTTGGAGATAGCTTCAAAATAGCTCAGTCGACTGTCTTGTAAAGTTTCATATAAGTAACTTTACTATGACAGGAAAACTTAGACTGGTATTTTAGAATAATTTACTTATAAATTGGCTCACCATCAGAGAGTTTCCTGGTGGGCTAAGATGATGAAAATGATGGCAGCCACAATAAGCAGAGTTTTAATAATGTTTGCCAGATGAAAACAAACATCACATGTTTTTTTTCGGATTCCGCGAGTTTGATTTGATAATTAAATACAGTTTAGATTGTCATGGCGCAATTATGCCTGAACTGCTAGGATTTCACTAAATAATGATTTGTCAGCGATGAAATATCAGTGCTGGTCAGCTTGAAAATGTATACAAGACAAACTCGACATCACAATTTCCGTACATAATTTCAGGTGCACTAAAATAAAGTTGAATTGTGTCAGTCGGATTGTAGCTAATCTCGGTTCAATTTAAGTCAAAGTAGTTAAGCCGAGAATGTTCTAGAATAAAAAAAACTATTGTACAATATTCCTATGCGTACACAATTAGAAGGTTGTGGAGCCCCAGAGCCTAGTTAAATTACACATAGTACGAACCTGCTGCATGTGGCCAACCAGAACCGTCGAGCCAAACAATCTCATGTGGCTGTTGATGAGCGAAACTCGGTCCACCATTCACATTGGCCGTAACGGTTGGACCAATCACAGTGTGTGAAAGTTGGTGAATTGGAGGGTTAAACAGTTGATTTTGAGCCAATTGGTGTGGTTGAAGCTGTTGTTGTTGTTGCTGCTGTTGTTGTTGTTGTTGTTGCTGCTGCTGCTGCTGCTGATGATGTTGTTGTTGTTGTTCTTGTTGTTGTTCTTGTTGATGTTGCTGAACAATTTCATTAATTTCTGATGACTGCGTTTTAGATTGGTCTACCGTACTTTCATCCATCTCATTTGACTGTTTTTTTACAACCCAAGTTTCAAGAAGTTAAAAAAGAAATAAACCGGAAACAGAAAGGTGTATCTGGTTAGGAATAAATTATACCTTGGCACGGGATAACAACCTTATGCAATCTTTTACAATTTTAAGACATACATTAATGTGTAGAAATTTCATTCCCACCTGTCGAACGTATGACAATACCTAATACTCTAGTTAAAACAGAAAACTATTAACTTGCACGAAAATGTAGCGATAATGATTGTTTCTGACTGGCGGTAGTGTTGCTATGTTGTTCGAGGGCTGGTTAAATACAATGGGATTGGTGTTTACGTTAAGCAGGCAAACCTGATTTGAAGAATTTTTACCACCAACCGCTCAATCAATTGTGGGTTAAGTGTATTGCTTCTGATATCATCGGCAAACTGTGGATAAAACCCTGTCCATTGAATAGCTCACATTTACTGCACATTGGAGATTGAATGTTGCACTACGTTCATTTATTTAACTTTGGTAAATATTTACCTGTAGAGCATAATCATAACGCGCTTTAAAATAGGTGGTGCGACACAAGGTTTTTGCATCCACTGTCTACCTGCTTATTCTAGAGGCTCCATACCTATTAGTAACTGAGAACCCCATAGATGCCAAGTCTTTTTCAATCCTATATCCATCTGAATCTGATAAGCTAGAATTCTCATGTGTGCGAGACTGCTAGAGATGAGAGCCGCATATCTAATTTTACTTTCCATATATATGCAATGCGGTTTGATCCTCGATAGTCAGTTTGCCGTCGTACTCTGATGATGATCATGGAAGGTTGAAACGCGTCAGTGCGTTGCGGCTGGCGGCAGTTTTGTTATGTTGTTCGACGAATGGTTAAATACAAATGGGTTGGTGTTTACTTCAAGCACGCAAATTTGATTTAAAGAATTGTTACCACCACCCTCGCAATCAATTGTTGTTTAATTGTATTGCTTCTGACATCATCTTCAAACTGTGGATAAAGCCCTGTCCATTGAATAGCTCACCTTAACTGCACATTGGAGATTGAATGTTGCCCTACCTTCATTTTTCTAACGTTGGTAAATATTTACCTGTACAGCATAATTATAGTTTGCTTTAAAATAGGTGGTGCGACACAAGGTGTTTGCATCCACTGTCTACCTGATTATTTCAGAGGCTCCATGCCTATTAGTTACTGAGAACCCCATAGATGCCAAGTCGTTTTCAGTCTTATATCCACTTGAATCTGATAGGCTATAATTCTCATTCCCATCTATTAAATTCATGCCTGCCATATCTTGAGCTAATTTGCTTGTGTCCTCAAACTTAATATTAGCTCCCATGCTGATCTGTACTTAATTATTAATTTGATAACTTAGTGTTAGGCAAACGGACTGTGTACTTCTTACGTAGCAAGCACCCGATCAAATAACCTGGAAAGAAATAAGACGTGAAAATATAATTATGAAATTAACTGTTCCAGAACGCCCTCAATATGTACGATTCAAATAACAATATGTTTAATTTAAAGCTCAAAAAATTTGCTTCATTACTTTTATTACGTATATTAGAATTATAAAATAACATTTAAAAAGGATTAAGCAATCATTTATTTTTGCGTATGCATGTCTAGTCGAATGTCCATTGCCTTTGAATATTACGCAGTGTATTTTTAATATAAAGAACATTTAATATTTATGTGTATGTTAATTGTGGATAATGGCCGATTCGTTTCGGGAATGGTTATCTACACGCTACAATCTTTCTGATTTAACCCTTCTGGGTGGTCATTTGATTAAGTGAATTGGGTCTAGTCTGCTTCTAAATTTTAGTTATATTTATTTACAGCAGTCAAACGATTTTCGGTGGTTTATTGCATATCGATTTGGGATTGCGTGTCTGTGTTCATGTAGGTGTCATTCTTATTGTGTCAAAATGTGATGTTTGAAATCTGGTTGGCTAATGCGTATAGAGATTTTTTTCCGCCGTTCGTTGCCTTTCCTATCGGATTGTTCATTTGTTTTATTTTCTCATTATGGTAACACCGCAGTGTGTGCAGATTGAAGTGTTGATCGCTTATCTCGTTGTGCAATTTCTGCCACAGTTGATAATGGTAATAATATCAATTGCACTGTTCTTTTTTTGTTGCCAATCTGAACGCATACTCGTCGACGTTGGTCTAACGGGTAGTTAGGGTGGCATGCATAAAATAATATTGTTGTTGTGTTTTGTGATTCGCTGTCAGTCGAGTGGAATATCATGTTGAACAGTTGAATAATTAGGTGGAAAATTGTTTAAAATAGAGGGTGTTGTATATGTATAATAATTTTTTTAAATTTACTTTTTTTAGAAATAAAAAATTCATCAAACTGCCAATTTGCCCTTTTAAGATATATGCGCTGAAATAACTGAATTTTCGAAATGTGCCCTTCCACTTTCAATAAACTTTCGCGATAAATGCTGAATTGGATTCTGTTGATCAATATATATATATATATAAAGCTCTTTATATAGAGCATCAAGTGCTTGGCCTAAACATTCAATAGATACATCAACATGATATTTTAATAAAATAATGATAAAATAATTTCAAACTAATAAGTAGAAGAATAGGATATAGCAATTTATTATTGCGAGAAATTAGTTAGTATAAATGAGTTTTACCTGATTTTGCGCAATAACTGATTCACCGTTTATGGAGGAATCAGCAAGGATTGCCGCCTCGCTGTCAATATTCTTCATCAAATTGGAATTATCACTACTAACGCGCATTACCGATGAAAATTTTTCAGTTTGAAAGTGAATTTTGCCGTTATTCTGGTTGATTTCATATAAAAACGATTATTAAATAAGCAAAAAATAAAGGGATAAATTTAATTAGTTGCATTTGTTCGCAACCTGAAATATTCTTGAAATAATTTGTCTAAATGTATTCATATTTTAAATAAAATTAAATTTTCTACATGATTGTATATTAATATTATTTATATAAAAGTTACATTGCGTAAGACAAACATCGCGACTTTTCTTTTGAACGCAACTAAGGAGTAGTCAGAAACATTTCGACCGCAGATCTAACCAGGAAGAATTTGATCGAGACATTCATCTAAATTATTTTTAAATGAACCTCGCTAAAGTTACTTCGATTTCAACCTGAAATAACCAGCCCTAAACTGTAAGATTATGGATTTGATGTTTGTCCGCATCGTTTCTTGCTACTATTTAGGAGCACCCAATATAAACTAAACTAGTGTAGGAGACGAATTACATTTTCATATTTACATGTATGAAATACACAGGCGATATTTTTGTTAAATTCAAAAATAAGTATACTCTTTGCACTTCATTAGTATTTCTAACCCATATTAATATAAAATTCCATGTAGTAATACTTTTTGTGCATTAATATTAAAATTATACGTCATTGTCCGAAACTGAAACGCGTACTCAAGAAATAGCAAGTCAACTTGATCTTTTAGTAATGGGTATGGATAAACACAAGGTAAACTACATTAAGCCCGATATGAATTCGAGATGAACATTGTTTTCTTTGATTGGAATAAAATGAGCCTTAGAAGTGACAAGGCTATTTTAGAAATGGTGAGTTCGCCTAAGATTTCTGCATACATGTTTACAGATAATAGATTTGTGCATAATAAATAAGACAAGTCTGGGATGGACATGTTTTTGTAGTAATTTAATGAACTATATTTTAATTTTTACGAAATCTACTGAGGAGTAAGCAAATGACGTATACAATGAATAGGTACATGTCAGTTTTGACACTAATCGAAATGGCGCTATATGTATCCCATACAGAAAATAACTTTACAACTAAATGCAAAGTTAAACAATAAATAAAAGTCAAACAAATCCTGGCGCGTGCAAAAATAAAAACTAAAAACTATACTAAACGCTGCTACTGTCGTAATAAAATAGATTTTTAATGCCCTTGTCGTTGAACTTTTTAAAACTAAGATGAAACGTAGTCCATAATTATGATATGTGCTACAACTTGCCCAATCAACGACTGATTATCCACAAACTATCGTTACTAATAATTAAGACAAACAGAAGATCCAGAAATACAAAAAATATTGAATGAAATAGGCTCTGGTTGATTCATATAATAATTTATATGTTATTCTGAAAGCATTTATCCACTATGTGTCCTTAATAAAATGATTAATTTGTTTTAAAATTTTCATAATTAGTAAAAGATGAGGAGTTCGATGTTCATTGAGGAATTTTTTTTCGTATTAATGCTTATCGAATTTAAAAAAAATAATCTTATCTCTATCTTAACCCGAAAAGCATTTAAGTAAAATATCTTAGAAAAGTAATGAAGAAACATATTGCAGACGAAGAAATTTATGGATTGAACAATCGCTGCTAAACAGTTGCGCGTCTTTCTGTGAGGAAACTATTTTAATGCAAACGAGAAATAATGCAGAAACTTCAGAACACACGCACGACGTGTATCATCGATAAAAGACGCTGCCTACGATGTTGCCCAATCATTGATTTTACTACAAAGCCATTGCCATAACACGTCTCATGATCATGCAGAGCTATACAAAAGCCAAAAGTGACTAATGTTTAACTGCCATGTAATCACATAAGTGGTTCATGGTTATATGTGGACTAAAAGTACACCAGGTCGCCGATTCCTAATGATGACGGTTTGTATTCGGAGATTTCCTTCTCTTAGATCGTCTGTCAACCAAGGCTGATGAGCCCTATCTGCCCAGATGCCAGTGGTCAATGTGTCCTTCAGCAGCCGAAACTTGCCCTTTGCGTCTGGCAAGCTTGCTCTCATTCCGTCAGAACACGTCTGCAAGCTGACAGTCGAGAATCAGAAGTCAATATATATATATATATATATATATATATATATATCAGCATCAACTAAACATTGCATAAGGCGAAACGGGATATTCATTAATTAGACCGGTTTCATTCTTATTAGGAACTCGTTAAGTACTTGACAGGATTTGCCGTCACCGATGCTTGAACGTTTTCTTCAGATTCTTGCAATCATTCACTGCAACACCTTTGACGATTACTTCACCCAGTTTTTAATTAGATGCCAGCATATATTTTTCATTTGCCTATGTGGTGTGTTATTTGAAATCAATTTCTATCGATCCACCCTCAATGTTTCATTAAAGAATAGACACCATGCCTCACGAGAAGAACTAACGAATTAAAAATTTATGGTTGGATTTCGTGTTTATATATTTCGTCAATACATATCAAACTATGCAAACGTTAGCGAAGGAAATTTTTCAAGTATACTGATTTTGTCATTTTTTGCGAACACGTTAAGTATTGCCGGAAATTGACAAAAGAAATCGAACAGCACTTTTAACTGAAGTCAGCCTACTCAACACACCACATGATATATATATATATAACATATATATATATATATATATATATATATATATATATATATATATATGAAGGAAGATAAGTAATCCATGGTATAAAATTTAATACAATCAAACCTGTATATTTTTAATAAACAATCACATTTTAGCAATGTCGATCTTCCAATTACACAATGTAGACTGTTTATTATTCGGCATTGAAATTGTCAGGATTTAAATGAATGTTCTCTCAAAACGAATCAGACTGCAGCTAAATTCTAGTTGTGGTAAGGCAATGCCAAATGATAATTGATGGCAACAATTACGCAAAAAGTTTAGATATAAATGAGTATGTGAATAAGTTTAAAAGTACATTTATTTTGTCAATATAGACGACTCTCCGCGAAAAATTGCAATTAAAATAAATCAGAGTGGCCGGATTACTCTTTTTGATCACCTGCGAGAATTTGACACTACTGGGCCTAAACCTCATTTCATTCGCTTCAGGTTATTGTACTCGTCCACTGCGCAAATCTTGCCGAACCTTGCTACCATGAATAGAAATATATATATATATATATATATATATATATATATATATACATTAACATATTTATTGAGATAGAATTTATTGAAATCCAGGTATGGGTCATGGACATTATAGTTTCTTATGCATAAAAATTTTAATAATAAACGTTAGTGCAAAGCCAATCTTATTTTGGAACAACCAAGTCAGTATGTGCTCCGAAAAGTGTCTACATACATAATATTGTCCGCAGGAACGATTCCAATTATAAATAGCGTTAGATGCAGATTCCAGTGGAATCTTATCTTCCACACTATGTGGAGGAAGTATGGTGGTGGATGTTAGCATGACTAAGTCTGCTGCAAAATAATTAAAAGTCTCATCACCTTTATATTTTAAGTGAATATATATAGGTTTCTTATCAACTGTACAACTATTAACAACGCATGTTATTCTGCCATTAGGTTTATAATTGTCTATAAATTGTGTTCAGTATCCGTTAATGATAAGAATGTTACAAACACCATTCATCTCAGTCTGCAAACAGTCTGGCTAACAGCATGTGTTGAAAGTGCGATAACTCTGACGCCGGAAAAACGGTCCGGCTTGGTTGTCATGGATTGTGGTGATTATATTTCTAAAGGCACATGCTCTATTTCTGGTCCAAAATTTGAAATTGATGTAAAGAATAGGCAACAAAGTAAACCGTCGAATTCATTTCGAGGGATTTATCCTACCATCAACAAGATGGACGGATAAAACATGCTGAATAAAAACAATGGATTAAATGCCTTTTCTAAACTATAAAATTCTTATTTTATACTGAAAAATTTATGTAATTAATAGGTCCGGTGTTTAAATCAAAATCGCAATCTTGATTTTAGTAAAAAATAACGGAAGTCCGTTAGAAAGCAGGTATAAGGATAAGTGCATTACAAAAGTCGCAAAAGCATGGCATTCCGCTCAGACGAATATTGTCAATGACAAATACGCTAACACATGAATTGGCGAAACTGTTGGTTAACCTAATAAAGCCGGTGAGTGAGCACCAATCTCTGCATAGTTTAAAAGATTCCATTGAATTTGTTGCAAAGTAGACGAGTTGAACTTTAAAAATAATTGGAGTGCTCATTAGATGTTTGGTTGTTATTTACTATCTAGTTTGTATGTCCTTTTGTCCGAGATTATTTCCCAAATATAAAACTGAGTAAAACGCAGTTGGAGAGTTTAATGTTTTCATGCTACATGGATGCTCAATTCATTTGTAATGGTCAAATATACAGACAGAAAGATGGTCTATGAATGAATTTTGCTCTGGCCCCAATCAGGGTGGATATATCTATGTGAATGTCGGAGAGAACTAATTTTGATTTATTAAGTCAAGTGCAACTATACAACCGTTACCCTGAAGATATATATTTCGTTTGTAATAGCCGTATGCCTGCCGGAGAACTACTCAGCAAATTAAATGTTTGGCATGCGAATATAAGATTGGCAATTGTAAACGAGGGGATTGATATTCTAAATTTTCTTGATGTATTGCCAAAACTTAGAACTAAAGGTACATTGTGCAGATCAGTTTTCCGTAAGAAAATATGGATTGACCAATATTTACATTTCAACAGACACTAACCATTGAAATATAAAAAGTTTAATTGTAGCACTGTGTATTGAGAGGCTGAGCATTTAGAAAATTAAACGAACATTGGTTTCAAAGGCGGTAATAACGTTTATTATAATCCAGGTTGCGAACTTGATATGAACATCGGACCCATTAATAGTATAGTAGAGTGTAGCAAAGGCAATTCATCCAGTAGACCAATTTCGTCCTTATTGGGAACTCATCACATACTGGCCAGAATTTTCCGCGAACAGGGCTCGGACCTGGGCATATCTGCTTCGGAATCTTGGTTCTCTAACAACTAAAACGCCCTAAGGCACAACGGATGCAGTAGAGGGTTGAACTTAAGCTTGTTGGACACAGACCAATAGTTGTTACAGAAAAATTCATTACTGCACAGCCATCTATAATTAAACATTAAATGCTTATATATATATATATATATATATATATATATATATATATATATATATATATGATACAATGTAACTTTGTTTAAGTTAACTGATTTTCTATCTAGAAATAACTTTTACTCTTAGTACCTCATTCACTTCATTTGAAAATGGAGCAAAAGCACTATGATGTAATTTAAAATGTCTATCGGGCAATAAATGTTGTGTATTATAAGAATATCTTATTTATAATTATATATATATATACACCATGTATACAAAATAAACCACACACACACACACATATATATATATATATATATATACCTATATTTATATTTATATTCTTTTGTAGTGCTAGCCTTAATAAAATTCATAGTACCCTTTTCATGTGCAAAAATAAAATGAAATTTTATCAGATACAAGAACCGCTTCTTTTACATTTTCTTCTCAGATGTCTTCAAATGAAGCTTCATGGATGAAATAATTTCAGCCAGATTTATGCACACAGACGAAGCATGTTCACGAATTGAGTTTTAATTGGAGGTGGCGCATGCAATTTATTGTTTGTTCCTCTATTTCACACTCTCTAGTGTTTACATTTTTCTATCATGTTCTGCCTTCCAATTTATGTATAAAGAGATGATCATTTGGAGATACATGAGAAGAAAATAAGAAAGAAACGCTTCTTGTATCTGACAAAATTTCTTTATATTTTTGCTCATAGAAAGAGTACTTTGTTTATATATATATATATATATATATATATATATATATATATATTCTACGTAAACTAATCTTTGTTGAAGAAAGCAAATGAAGTAAATCAAATATGCTATTATTGAACTGTTTAACAGATTTGCCGCTACCAGTAATCTAATTAGCGTGCATTTGCTTCAGAGTCTTGCAAAACATTCAGCACACCATTAAATATGCACAATTCATTCGATCTTTAGTCATTTAACAAGTTACGTGTTTCTGTCTGTGTGCTCTTCAAGTGGATCCTATTAAGCAGAGCTTTTAAACTAAAGTTTGAATTAGTGAAATCCGATCTGTCGCTATGAAATGCTAAACATACCACGTTGAAGAGTGATTCTGAGTCAAAGTATAAAAGCAGAATTCGATTATATGTTTTTTGCCAGTATCAAATAAACATTGCAAAGCAAGCGCACTTTTTCAAATTTATTGGTTTCGTCATTATTGGTTACTCATCAGGTCCTTTTCAGCACTGCCGGTGCCGGGATGTGATATTGAATTTAGGTAAATCGGCATGATCTGATTATACCGTGATGTTGATATGAAATAAATATTGAATAAGGCAACAAATGCAGTTCTAATTTAACACTAATTTGGTCTTTAAGAGCTGATTAAAGGGTGTGTTGGTATATAAAAGCAAATTGCGTGCATTACAAGACTTTGATGGCATAGGAAACCTGTTGTTTGATGAAGAAGAAATGCTTCTGTTCATAAATCCTGGTCACTAGAAGTTTTGCTAATACAAATGCTTGCTGAACAAGAGCGTAATTGGTCTATTAGATGCACTATAATTATTTTAGTATGCTTAGTTTTGTATATACTGAAAAACCTATTCGAGCCCATTCACCACTGATTATTCAATTAATATTACACAATGTAGCTATCGCTTTAAGAACTTGTTAGCATATCTACACCAAGTGGTTACCTATCGAAAGTTTTTTATGTAAACTAAATGGGTATCGTCTGTCCTCTCAGATACATATTAACCCCAAACAATATTGGTCCAGTTGATAGCTAACTTTGAATATTAGTTGTGCATAACATTTGCGAGTAATCAAGATGAGCCACGTAAAAGGAAGTGTTCCGAATAGAACAGCTAGGAAAAGAGGAAGTTAAAGAAACATAATGTGATAAAAAATTTAAAAGGTTTCCAACAATAGAAAACCTAAATCTTTAAGCTGTACATACACACACACACACACACACATATATATATATATATATATATATATATATATGCTATATATATATATATATATATATATATAGGATTGTATAAATATATTTATATGAGAAAAATATATAAAAATCGCCATTATCCACAATCATCGGGAAATACATTCATTACAACAGCAATGTGCCAAAATCTCAAAATAGAAACTTATTTAACGGCCTAGCAAACGGAACTAGGAAAATTTACACTGAACACAAGATTGAGGAGGAACTGGGCTACCTGAGCAAAATTTTGTTATTAAAATATAAAACAGAGCGGTTCCTTGATGTCAACATCAAACCACTTCAGATTCGCACTGAAGAGGATACCGTCAAGCATGTTTTCCTAAACTTCCCACTTAGAGGCGACGTACCGGCCTCAATAATTGCACGGCGGTTAAATAGAATCACTGAAAAGACTTTTTCCAATGTAAATTCCAATATTACATTTAGCACACAAAAAAATCATGAGGCTGAATGCCAAGGATTCATTGCTAATTCTTTCCAAATAATTCATAGTCTAAAATTTCATGTATGTGAAGTAACATATATACTGAACGTCGAGAAGCAACTGGTAGGCAGAATCGAATAACATCTAAAGCAGAAATTTATTTAAAAAGGTTTGGTATCGTCAGGAAAATCAACCATTTCCGATTATATATTCAAAATGGGGCACCCAGCCAATTTGGAAAATTTATGAATGCTATGCAAATCAAAAATAGAATATATATATATAATAATCTTATTATATAGAATAACAAGCGCCCGGCCTAAATATTCAAAAGATTGTAGGATTTGCAAAAAAATGAAGGGGGAAAAACAACTGCACATACGGAGACAGAAATTTCTAAACATTATGAGCATTCAATACTGCAATCCGCACCTGGGCTTTTACTAAGTGGAGAAAACAAAATTAAGGAACAAGGGGAAACTAAAGACTACACTCGGGAAAATAGCATTAGTAAACGTAACAGCCAACAATGCCTAAGCACGAAACGAATGTGCATGAGATTATACTTTCCGTTCATGCTGCCTTTGGTTTATCCCTCTGATCACAACTGAAATAATTTGTTACTAGGTTCGCAACACCTAATACATACTTGCATATATATTAGCTCTTCGCAACAAACAGCATTTAACTGTAATATACTGAATTGAATGATGTCATGCTTACTGCGAAATGTGATAACTGATATCGATGAAGGCCAGAGTGTATGGTTTAACTAGAGTAACAGGTGTTCGGAAATTGTTGTAATTCTCATTTTGAGTGAACTTTAGCATAAATTTATATCCATCAGGTTGTTATCATGTACCGACTCGGAAACCATAGTGTTAGTATCCGGTACTCATCGATTTCAAAAAAGGTATCAGTTACTAACACAATAGCCATAGTATTAGTATCCTTTACAGACTCGGTATATATATTATATAGTGTGAGTTAGCGTTGAAGTCGCATTGTAGTTGACTTTAGATGATGTTAGCTTCACTATTGCAGGTTTACACATTCGTCTAGGAGATTGTACCGTCCTATTATTCCACATTATTTGACCAAATATATAGTGGTTAAATGGCGTAATACCGGCTCTTACTGATGAGTCGCCAGTAAGCACGAAACGAATGTGCATGAGATTACACTTTCCGGTCATGCTGCCTTTGGTTTATCCTTCTGGTCACAACTAAACTAATTTGCTACTAGGTTCGCAACACCTAATACATACCTGCATATATATTAGTTCTTCGCAACACACAGTATTTAAATGCCTACATTTAGTTAACTCTCACTCCCTCAATGCAATAATGAACAGATTCCAGACGTCAATTTGCAATACACCGAGAAAGACCTTTACATGTAAACAGGCACACACACATAATCATACGCATGCACACTTATTAATGAGCCCAAACAATAAATATAAGTAAAACCGAGACAGATTTGTTATCAACCACATAATGAAATGGAAATCCAATATGTATATAAATGAAATATTATAAAGTGAAGTTTATTATTCTTGAAATTAATGGCCATTATCCACTTTGTTATTAATGCGTTCTTTCTTCCTAATTAATATATATATATATATATATATATATATATATATATATATATATATATATATATATAAATTAACGCCATTATCCAATTTCACCGGGAAAAGCAATCATTACAACAGAGGTGTGGCAAAATCCCACTAAAGACTCTTAGTGAAAAACCTTGTCAACAAATATATACAAATATATAATTATATATGTGGAAATATGTATACATATATACGGAATAAGTTAAGTATGGTGGAAAAACATGCGGTAACGATTAAGCTACACAAATGTAAGATTTATGAAAGCTGAAATTTGAATTGAGAAATCAATCGTGTATTGAAGCATAAAGTTATTGTAAATCAAGTACATACAACAAAATTTGGAAGGTCATTTGTTTCTCCAAAAGTGAACTCAACTGCGATATATAGTACTTTATATTATACATTTTTGAATGCAACAGAGATTAAAGTGGATCAAGTACATAAAGAAAACAACACCGAGCGTTAAGCGAAAATGCACACGATCATGTGTGTGTACACACACACACAAACATGCGCAAAGCAAACAATTAATTAGTTTATTTTCAATTCATGTACGTACTTCTTTTGTGTATTTATTTAGGGTCAGATTAAAGTTGTTGCAGCTGACAGCTTCCGCTATGCGTAACTCTTTTTGTTTCATGCTTAGAAAACATTAACAAATCCGCCCGGTGCGGAGTGTGTGACGTATTGCGGGAGCTATAAACTAAAACACACTTAATCCGATACTAAATAAACAAAATGTGTTTTAATATGGATTGAACAGAAACCGGTGATTTGTTTAAGCGTGTGCGTGTGTATAAACGTGTGTGTGTGTGTGTGCCTGCCTCATCTAATACGTTTCTTGCATCCCGCTCCGTGCTGCATAATGCGTGTATGTAATGCAACTATGTCCCACTTGGTTTTCAAGGAATAACAGATATTGCAGTGGAGTTTGGTTTTGGCGGTAATTGGCCTTTATGAGCTCTATTGTATATACTTGCACTTATATTAAATCTATGCTGCCATACACTATTCATTTTTCAACTTAAATTACATGAACACATAAATGGCCGAATTAAATATTATGTATAACAAGTGAATATACGCAGAAGTGAAAGTACGAAGGTGTGGTTAATTTTCATCTTTCGATCAGCGCAATTCATATACTAGCACTTTTTTGTCATTTTAAAATAATAAATCCAACATTTAATGCTCATAGACGGAGAGATAGGGAAGATTAGAACTAGAGATGTCTTATTGAAAGTTAAATTTCCAGAATCTTTGATTTGATCGCTCTCGACGCCGTTAGCATTCTGGCCAATCATATTTGCATTTTACCATCCTAATTAAAAAACTTCGCCATTCTCTCTTGAGTCAGACATATTCACGCATAGTTTTTATTTGTACCTTACGTACTCTAAACGGGTAAAATTTCAAATCCACACAAATTTGATTACAATTCTTGCATTGAGTTTACGTTACCACTGAATTCTAACATAAAAAATTAAAGTAAGATAAAAATATCTACGCAATACATACTGCAGCTATAAAAACTTATAGTTAGGTACAAAATAACTGCAATCAATTGTATGGCGACTAGGTTCCGACGTGAGAACTGCAATAACGAAATAAAATTCTCCAACAATGCATTCATTACAATTTTGTGATTTCGGCATGTACTGGAAGAAGTCTGTTTATTTAAGTCTAAAAATTTTAAATTGTTACTGCGGTATAATTAAATGCAATCTAGTATATGATAGTTTCTCTAAAAATCTAAGCCCTACACAATTGCGCACATCACATGTATGCATAATTTTAATTATGACTTACTTACCTTCATCTAGGTAAAATGATTGCTCAAACTTTATACTTGTTTTTACTAATGAGTTGGTTAAATTATACAAATCATTAGCCTGTGTGTGTTTAAACGTGATTTTTGGTATTAATTCGGTTTAAACTATGGATCGTAAACGCAAATCTATACATCAAAGCAAATATTAGAACGTTTTGTAGGTTTTTACATTGCCAAAAATGGTTTAATTAACCTCTTAAGATATCAGTCGTGGTTTTTATTTTAATGTTGTTGTTAAACTTGATTAAACTAGTGTTCCTGGCGAAAATGTTAGTTATAAACCTAGGACCTACAGTTCAATACACAAATGAAGCGCTCTGAGACAAAAGCTGCTAAAATTATTAAAAGGTTATTATATCAAATTTCCGAAATTGTGTAGTACAATAAATAAACCAGATGACATAAAATGTAATGATTGAAGATTAATAATGACATGTGATTATATGAAGGCAGTTTAAATGTGTTATTTGGCTTACTTGAGAAGTTAACGGTTCATCTTCTGCTGTAGGTTCAGTGTTTCTGGCTTCGCACGCACTGCTCTGTTTATTATCTAAAAAAAAGATTTTCTGCAATTTCATTTTTATATTTACAATAGCATAATATTTTTTTTTTAGTTTTAAACTGTGTAAAAAATTACTAAATGCAACAATATTAACAATTCCTCATTATGGAAAATATGTACAAGATTAGTCTGCTATTTATCGTTGTTCATCAAAACATTTGACAACGTTATTGTAATACTTTGATATCTCCACCGATAAATAAAAGAACAATCTATAATATTAGATCATCCATTCTTATACATCTTTTCGTGTGAATTGCGAAAACAGTTACGTATTAAAGCTAATTTTTTACAAAGTATATATCTATATATATATACCACTTAGATAATTAAGGTAATGTGTTTCATTATAACTCAGCTCAACAGCAATAGTTAGTACATTATAAAGTAAATTTTGTAATGCAAAAGGGATTATGCTGCCACATCCTTAATCCGTAATTGAATATGCCAAAGAAATTTATATATATTTTATATAAACTGTTGAATTTTTAGCTCCTTTCCCACCTTACATTTTATTTTTGTATAGTGTAAGCATTAAATAAAATTGAATCTCGCTTGCGTGACAAAATTGACTATGTTAAGTGACAGATATTGAAATTAAGTTGATTTCTGGATAGAAATTGAGACTTTAAAAGCTTATTATTTTGTTATTTTTATTTATTATAGGAAATTTATGCTTCAAAACAAGATTCACCTTTCAATTAAAATTGCGAATAAATTTATTCTTTAAATGAAGTTTGCGAGTTTCAATTAAACACCATTCCCGTTGTAATTAAACAGTCGTCGAATAAAAGTAAAACTATTGTCAGTCACCGGTACTGCGCGTTTCGACCATCTATGAACATCACCAGAGTAAGAAGGCAAACTGACTAGCAAGGAGCAAACCGCAATGCCTATATATGAAAATCAAAATTAGAAATGCGGTTCTCGCCTTTAATAGTCTCGCATACATTGTACATCCGTAATGTTGTCCAACGACTGGCTAAATTGATTTGATTGGTTTTTACTTCAAGTTCGCCAACTTGTATTAATGAATTGGTACCTACACCCGCGCAAACTTTAATTATTTATTGTATTATATATATATGTATATATATATATATATATATATATATATATATATATATATATATATATATATATATATATATATATATATGGATTAATTTACTATTTTACATTGAGTGAGCAGCCGACATTTCCAGTGAAGTACATCGCATGCTTGACTATTACAGGTGAGAACCGCATATCTAATTTACGACTGATTAAATACTATTAAACAAATATTATTGATAAATCAATTGTTTTATAAATTGTTTCAACTTACATTATCTATATTGAGCCAAAGAGTCTGAAAAATTTCTCCGAATTTTGCAAGTGAAATATTTTCCTGGAAAGCGTAAAATTTCTTAAAAAACAGACATTGTCAATCGGTTATTATGATCAAGGTTGCGGTCTTGATATAAACACCTGACCCATTAATTACTTAGATATGTCAATATAAACTAAGAATTGTATAGTGTAGAAAACGCGATTCATCCAGTTGTCCGGTTTCATCCATATTGCGAACTCATCATGTACTGGCTAGAATTTGCCGCGTACGTGATGAGCTCCCAATAATGACGAAACGGGTCTACTGGAAGAATTGCCTTTTCTACACTATAAAATTCTTAGTTTATACTGACATATGTGAGAAATTAATGGGTCAGGTGCTTATATCAAGACCGCAACCTTGATTATAATAACTGTTATCACTACCCGCGCAACCAATGTTCGTTTAATTATAAATAGGTTGTTTTTATTATTATTCATTATTATTATTGTTATTATAATTATAATTAATACAGCTACTACTGATACTACTTCAACTGCTACTACTTATAATATTGCTACTGCTACAGCTACTCCTACAACTACTAGCACTCTTACTACTACTACTGTTATAATTACTACTACAACTATTGTTACCACCACCGCTACTAATATTCTTGCTATTTTTAATATTATTAATATTATTAATATTCTTATTTATACCATTTTATTATTTTATTATTATTATTATTATTATTATTATTATTATTATTATTATTATTATTATTATTATCAATTAAACAAGGCTTTCAGATTTTAGATAAAGTCAAATCCAGTTGTTTAAAAAAAGCATAAAATAGCAAAACTATTGTAAATAACATGTGCTGAAGCGTTTCCAAATTTTATGGCCAATAGCTGTGCACGGCCGTAAACGTACTACTGGTGACCAAATTACAATGCCTAAATAATGTCTATGGAATATTGGAATGAAGCACTCATTGCTTGTAATCTAAATTTAATTTTACTTGAATTGAATGTCGGCTGCGCAATATTTATGCAGCCCGAATACAAATTTTCTGCTGCCATCGCCAAATTTATATATAATAATTGCACAGTTGTTGATCGTAACAGTCAATAACTTAATTGTAACAATCCTCCAACGAACCAAATTGACCCTTAGCATATTTACCTTTTACCTGTCTCATGTCATTATACGAAAGTTTCCTGTTGATTTCATCATTGATAGACGTATAGCTAGACTCATGCTGCCGGTTATTGCTATTATCCGTTTCGTGTTTCTCCTTATTACTCGCTTGACGTTGCGTGCCAACTCCTGAATTGTATTCATCATTTTCTAGTGAAACACGTTCTTTTGACACTGAACTGTTTGAGGCCACTTTAGACTGTATCCGCTTGCAGTGATCCCGCTTGTCATTGTACTCGCCTTCAGAGTTTGACGAGTCGGATTGAACAGCAGAAATTTCAGACTCACTTAACAACCTTATATTATTTTGCCGATTTTCATTCTGATTTACTTTTGTGTTATGCCGAAGCAAGTTTGTGTAAGCATGCCTCGAGGAACCTCTGTTTATCTAAAAAATAGTAAAATAGAACTTATTGTTAACAAATATTTTGAAAATGAATGTTTTATGTCTTTGCGAGGTCTATGGCTTTCACTTAAACCAGTAGGTTAATGCATATGTTGGTAACAGGGAGTACAAAAGTTTATTAAAAATGTATAGGCCATCTGGAATGTAAATTATATTTTGTTTCAAATTTTACGCGGTACATAGGCTGTTGCCGAATTTTTTTCAATTTAAAAAACCAGGTTTGAGCTCTAATTTGAATATTGTACGAAAAAATTTGCCACATAGGTCGGCATGCATGTAAATATATGTATTTGGTCAATACGAGTCACGAAACAAGGATTACTATTGACTTTTCCGAATTTGATTGGCAAACTATAGTTTAAATTGTTTTCATGTTTTAAATTTTATGACGTCTTTAATCTGTTATCAAATGTAGTTAAAGAAAATTCTCATGAACGATTAACTGACGGTAGTTTTGTTATGTTGGTCGACAACTAGTCAAAAACAATGGGATTGGTGTTTACTTCAAGCAAGAAAACTTAATATAAAAGAATTGTAACCACCACCCGTGCAATCAATTATTGTTTAATTGTATTGTCTATAACCATAAACCAAGTTTGAGCAGTTATTTGAACATAACACGAATGAAAAATTTTATTAATCCTCATAATTCATAGAAATCTAGATTGACTTAGGAAAAATATTAGGTCTATCTCCAAATTTTAGTCGTTGGTACCCCTTAAAGCGTTAGTAGTTGCAGATTACCACGTGATTGCGTTGAAGATATATGGCAAATACCATATTCTGATGTTAAATCTGCGCAATTTGCGTTCGTGGGTTGTTGCATTGTACTATCAGTTTCGCAAATATACGATTGATCCCCATTTCCAAGTATGCATTGGGTTTGTCTTCTTATTGTCTGGGTGCAGATTCGTCCATTTCTTCCGAAGGCTTCATCATCGTTAATTCTAACCACTGGAAATGAGGTACGACCTAATCTTCGTTGACAGTCAAAGTTTCGGTACGATATGATCCGTACCATCCTCAGGCATCTTATTAAATATACACAGTACAACGCGCACAATATCTGATTTAAGCAAATGTGGTCTAAATCTGCTATTGTGGCAATTTGACTGTATGTTTAGTTAGAACGAGAAATGCCGTTCTAAAACGTAGCCAGTCAATGACGATTATATTGTACCTCATTTCCAGTGGTTGTTATGAACGATGTTGAGGCCTTCGGAAGAAAGGGTCGAATCTTCACCCAGCCATTAGGAAGACATACTCGGTGCGTACTTGTAAATGGAGATTATTCGGATATTTGCAAAACTGAAAGTGAAAAGCGACCATCCGCGAACATTTGAAGATGAGTTGGAGCAGAAGTGGCTGCGCAAAATGAATTGCACACTCTCATGTTTCGTCCACTCGCTTTATTTCATTAGTTTCTGCTTGGCTTGCTGTTTTTTTTAATGTTAGAAAGTTTCCGTTGGCAGATACATTGATAGAAAAGCGACAAACAACAGTTTTTGGTTTCTAAAATATTTTTCTTCCTTCTCACGTTCAAAACGGCACTGTGAATTGTTGAGTGACTTCTATGAATGGAATAAAGTAAGATTAAAAACTCACAAATCTTTCCTCTGCCACGTCCACGGTTGCGTTTACTTTGCCCAAATTTGCGTTGTAAATTTGCCCATCGTCAATACCGATCTGGTTGGGCAATTTGTTTTCATCGCCCTGTGCGTTATTGCAACCGTCTTCCTTTCCCTGACTATCATCATCCTCCTCAGTGTCATGCCCGTGTGATACATACCTTGTTCTCCCATTTTGTATGGCAAATTTTCCTTTATTCTCGCCAAGCAAATCCTTGTGTCCGGTGGTTAGTTTTCTTTTCTCGAGATTGTCGCTTTCCTCCTTGTCCACTGGTGTGTCTCTGTCATCTTCGTTTTCATCAGAATCAAATCGTTGTCGACGACTGCCCGATGATTCTTCAAAAGTCAAAGATGGATGTTTCCTTTTTGGTGAAGAAAAGGGAGACGTTTCTACATCACGCGCGCTATTTTCAGCAAAACCAGCAAACCTTGTACGCAGAGCCGGCTTAAAAATGTGACTTTTCTTGTTGCTAAGTGCTGTAGTTATCATTGTTTCCATAGTTACTTTGCCGCATTGCTCTGGCCTGCCTACCTTGTTTCTCTCTGTAATATTAAAATCCTGCGTGGTTTCGTTGTTTCGTTGTTGATTGAGAATTGTTACGTCTGTTGCGCCATGTGTTGTTGTCACTAACGACGTTGATGCTGAGGGTAACGATGGTATGGAAGATGCTCTGGTTTTCGTGACGTCTTCGTTGCCTTTTCCTTTAAATGATTTTGTTATATCAGAGTTGTTGTTCATAATGTTATTAGTTGCCAGGTTTTGTAAGGGGACACTCATGCGTGTAGCACCATCGAATGTTGAAACTGGTGGAAATGTCTGCATAACGTTTGGGCAGCCGTACATCATGAAAGCATACTGTTGCGGCTGTTGCATGTAACCGGGACACGGTAACACGGTGGTGTAATGTCCCACACCTCTTGTTCCAACAAACGGTTCTGCAGAATTTTTTGGTGTGCAGCCCAGGTGCGCTGATGCGCTGTGCACATTTGACGGCGACTGGTCGATAAGCGTCGACAGAAACAAATTTTAGAAAAAAGCGTAAGACAAAAATTGTGAGCTGATGCTCGTCTAAGGCAGCAATCATTAACAGACATAAAAAAGCGTGCATCAATTTTTCAAGATTTATCGATTTAGCATGTGTGCGATCACTTCAAATTGTACTGCGCTATCACGTGAAATGCGTTATTTTATTTTTAGAAGAATAAATTCTTGTGCATTATAATAATGGAGCATCGCGGATAGATTATCGTAACGTTTAAATGGGACCAGAAAGATAGGATAACACACAAGATAACTAACTGAGTGACTGACTTACCTCGTTCGTTACGTGATTACTAGCTTACGAGCCCTATCATTGGACAAGCGCATTAACTGTTGGTGCGATGCATAACAGTTAAATACTGTTTTTTGCGAAGAACTAATATATATGTAAGTATGTATTAGGTTTTGCGAACCTAGTAACAAATTAGTTCAGTTGTGACCAGAAGGATAAACCAAAGGCAGCATGAACGGAAAGTATAATCCCATGCATATTCGTTTCGTGCTTACTGGCGACTCATCAGTAGGAGCCGGTATTACGCCCTTTAACCACTACATATTTGGTAGAAGAATGTGGAATAATAGGACGGTACAATCTCCTAGACGAATGTGTAAACCTGTAGTAGTGAAGCTAACATCATATAAAGTCTCGAAAATGTGACTTCCACGCTAACTCACTCTATATAATATATATACCGAGTCTGTAAAGGATACTAACACTACGGCTATTGTGTTAGTAACTGATACCAACATTATTGTACCGAAAAGGTACATGGTTTCCCAGTCGGTACATGGTTCCAAAATGATGGATATCTATGTATGCTATAGGACACCGACTTTGAGAATTACAAATTTTTCTGAACACCTGTTACTCCAGTAAATCCATACACTCTGGCCTTGATC